>JADBJO010004132.1:17500-30000 GCA_016801955.1 Conus betulinus | reverse complement strand
GGTTTGTTTGTTGTCTTGGTTTTCTTTTTTTTTTAACAGTATTGTTATAGCTCACGAGGATGGTAGATTAGACTAATGATTATGTTATTTCTTAGCCTTTCAAATGATGTAGATATTTCACAAGATTTTATTATTTCATTTTTACATAAAGAAGAAAAAAAAAAACAAAAGTAGAATTCGTAAGTAGATTTTATCCAAATGTATACTGGTTTAAAAGTTTAAGTCAGAAGTATTCAAATATGGTCAATGTTTTATCTGATTTGTATTATAGTTTGAGAAGGTAAAGCATATTGCAACTTATGTTTATCAAAAATACATTTTCTCAAGTAGATGTAAAGTTGTAAAATTCTAATTAGATGCCAAAGCAAGAATGGCAGTTAGATGTAGGTTCAGTCCAGTATGAATTGTTAACATCGTTTATGAATCGGCATAATGAGATCAAAATAGAACTGTTCTGCAAATTATTCTGTAACTTAATTATCTGTCAGGGTTCACATATGATCAATGCATGTCCCATTTCTTTGTCTCTGAACCAAATATTGAAGTAGCTACTATATAATGCAGTTTTTCACCATTACCAGTATTTTTAAAAAATTTTGATAAAAGCCTGTTGATACATTTGATTACGTTAATTTGCATGTTTGGACATAACAGATTTCCTTTCAGGATGTGTGTATGTGTGTGTGCTTTTTGATTTTGTTGTTGTTGTGTTACGTGTATCATTAATTAAAAGATTACTTTTGAACTCCCATTTATGATATGTGTATGTGCTTTTTTAACTTTTTTAAAAGTGTGTCTGTAATTGAAAGATTACTTTGAATGTTATTTCTTTCATTTAAGTGTATCTGTAATTAAAAGATTGCGTTGAACGCCATTACTTTATTTGTGTCAGTAGTCATATAACACCATACTCTGTTTTTCAGTAGCCATATTTCACATGAACTAGGAAGTCAATGGCTTCATTTTGTAGCAATTCTTACAGTGTTTGTACTTAAGTCCCTTTTTTGCTTTGATCACGTAATATTCAGTTTACAGAAACTGGGGCTTGGGGGTAGGGTTGGTTGGCTTTTTTTTTTTTTAGAATAGGGGGGAAAAGAGGAAGGGGAAGTCATCAAAAAAATCTGCATGCAGTTGCATTCCCACTCTAGTTTGAAAATAAGTAAAACATAGCATATTGAATACTGGTTCGGTTGTGTCTAATTTTCTGTGTATGTGTGTGTGTACTCTCCCCTGTTGTCTCCACTGATAAACACTATTGAAAAAAAAAATTGTCCTTCAATGCATTGTACAAAAACGGTTGTGAACAGACATTACAGAAGATTAACTGGGCACAAGTAACCAATTTTTGAAGCATTATGTCCAAAGATGATATAGACTGACTGACTTCACACAGTAGGCTGACTGACTGTTATTGAGCATTTTAAGAACTGTGGAATTGTTCGTTAAGTCAAATGTGTGTGATGCGTTTTGTTCATGACTCCATGCAGTATTTTGTGATACTCGAATACTGTTGTAATGATTTCTCATTCCTGTTGTAACTGTATGTGATTGGACTCAAAGCTGGTTAATGCTTAAGATCATTGTTAATGCTCAATAACTTTATATGTGATATCAGTGCGCTGTTTTTTGTGGTATGTTAATTAGTTCTCATGTAGCCAAAGTACCAAGTGTGTGTGGGTGTATGTGTGTGTGTGTGTGTGTGTGTGTGTGTGGTGTGTGTGTGTATGTGTTCACATGCAAGGTTTTGGTTTAATGTTGATTATGCAGATAGTCATTGAGTTTTTTTCTTACTTTGATTAAAACTCTGGATTACTTAATGAAAAACATACCATGTTGATGCACAAGTTTGTCCTATTGTCCTGCATAGTTTTAAATAAGCTTGAAGTATAGTTGATATTTCTATGTAGCTGAACACCTATTCTGCACCCTGATCCAATTTTTTGTGTGTGATTCTACAGCAGGGTTTTATGACACTGGCCATATGTTCCAAATCAGAATTGTGATTTTTTAATGCGTGTTTTCTTTGATGACATTCTGGATAAATTTACATGATAAACTTTTACAAAATGATGTGATGTTTGTACATATAATCATTTTCACTTTTTTAAAAAAAATTGACATGTTTGCTCTAAAGAATCAGAACTTTGAATGAGCAAGGAAAGAGTGAGTAAGGCTTTACTGGGGCTCAAATTAGTATAGTTTATAGGTGCAAGAAGTATAGATTAGCAGCTTTTCAGTGTTTTTGGGGTACCACCTTTGATTGGCATACTTGATCTTCTTTGATAGCTTTCTGCACCATCCCTCCCCATTTTTTCTTTTCAACACTTCTTTTTTTCAGTGGTCCATATTCCAAATACTAACTGCTGTTGTTCTTCATGTGTGTGTGTGTGTGTGTGTGTGTGTGTGTGTGTGTTTTTTGTGGCTAACTGGTTCCAGAAAATATCCCAGCCCCCTGTGCCATGCTCTCTATTAATTTTGTAAGAGAACAACAAAGTCCTGTCTGGAGATTGTGTACTGTCATGACTGCCTTAGCCACAAGTGCCTGCTTTGAAATTGGTGGTCGCTTTTTTTTTTTTTTTTTTTTTTACAGTTCAGTTTCTAGAAGTGCCTTTTTTTTCACCAAAAAGATTATCATATATTTTGTTATATAAAGCCACAAAATATGCCATCTATTTTTTTATAAAGCCACAAAATATACTATCTAGTCTTTTTTATAAGCAAAATTTCTTTTATTATGGATGTCGCAATCATGTTTACTGCTGGTCATCAGATTTTTGTCTTCAAATATGTTTGGATTTTTTTTCCATATGTTTCCTAGATTACCTCAATAAACTTTAAATTTATGAAAATCCTAATGCCCCCTCCCCCCCCCCCCCCCCCCCCCCCCCCCCCCCCCCCCCCCCCCCTGCAATCAAAACTAAAACAAACAAACTGGTGACAGTGATATAACACAAGAAAAAAAAGTTAATGATCATGATGATTTGTTTTCAAATCTTATAAGTTACACATGGTCAAAATAAGTTTCATTCATGGTTTCTGATTAAGTCAAGTTGATGAACCTACCAAAATACATTCTGATCTTCTTTTCCCTGTAAACTAAAATGTGAACTGTCATGGAAAGTGATAGCATCAGTGTGTTGATCATTCCTTTTTTTTTTTTTTTTTTTTAACCTTAAATTCAGTCTAATGTCACTCAGCTCTCGAAAGGGTGTGTCAACGTTCACTGAGCAAACAGTCGTCAGCCAGTGAGTGTTAGCATCAAGCTGCTGGACAATGCTGTTCTCCAGTTATGGTTTTTTTTTTTTCTCAGAGAAGATTTAAAACTAGACAGGAGTTGTATACAATAAATCCTGCTAGGCAGCAGGTAGCTGACCAAACAGATCTCACTGTGCCTTGTTTTAATGATATTTCAGCATTTGAATAACTTTCACAGCTGTTGCTCTCGTTTTTTTGTTCTTTTTTTTCATGGTAAAAGCTTAAAAAGACCATTTATAAAACTAGCAAGAGGTGGTTATTGTTTTTAAATGGTTTTTGGAAAAAAAAAAAAAAAAAAAAGCTGTGATTTCAAATGCAAGTATTCAGATGAAAAAAAAAAAAAATCAAAGCACACTTTTAGGGGTGGCCAGTGGAAAGTAATTTTCTCTTTGCTTGCCATTGTTCAACAATGTGTTTGTCAGAAGTACAGAGCAAGCAGGCATCTCTTTAACAATTATCTAAAGCAGATTTCGCTGTACTTATCAAATTATGAACTTTTTTTTTTTTTTGATTGGGGGGGGGGGGGGGGGGGGGGGGGAGTAAGTAGCTGCATCATTTTACTAGCTTAAGAAAGTGATTTTGAATGAAATTGATTGAAGACAGTCTTATCTTTGGAATGAAAAGAAAAGTGAATATTGATATTTGATTGGAGCGCATTAAAAAAAATTGTTTGAAAACAAAGTATCTCTTTCTCCTGGGTCCTTTTGCATGAATGTCTGAATAAATATGCATGCAACACACATGCACACACATGCACGCGGGTGTGTGTGCGCACGCACATACACGCATACACATACACGCACACACACATGCAATCAAAAACGGTGTCATCAAATGGTACAGTGCGTTATTTCTCGGAGAAATTTTAGGAATTATACAAGTAACATACACTGAAACAATTTGCCCGGCTAAAGAGCATTTGCACACATGCATGGATAAAAAATGGTGGCTGTACTTGACATTTACATACTTATCTACTGATATCTGAAATATGTTTATGACAACAATTGAGAGCAAGTTTACACCTCATGACTGTCACACACTCACACACACACACGCACATCAACGCATGCACGCACACACACACATACTGTCATACACATATAGACTGTTGTACATATGCATACGTGCAATTACACAAGTCCATGCTCAAATGCATAGAATCTATGTCCACTGTGGTAGATAATAACTTATCGGCAGTATAAACATAGAAACCAGTCAATCCACACATGCACACTCACACACACATACACGCACGCACACATGCATGCATGCATGCACACATGCATGTGCACATGCACACACACACACACACATTCACACATACACTCACATACATGCAAGCGTACACACACACACATATACACACGCAATCACACACACCGTCATTCACACACACACGCCACACACACAGACACATGCATACAAGGGTACACACACATGCACACACACACACACACACACACACACACACACCACACACACACACACAGAGCCATGCATTGTGAGCATGAGCACACAAGACATACAAACACATTCATGCATGTACTGGAGGCATGTGCTTCCGCACCAACAATACATCTGAAATGTATATATATTCGGCCTAAGAGGACACTTGCACTTGTGCGTCAGAAGTATACAAACTGACCTGGAGATAAGGGGAGATGTCAGCCCCCTAGCAGTGCCAGGCGTTTCTCCTTTCAGCCAACTTCCCCCGTAACAGTTACTGTAGATGGATTTGTCTTATCATTTCGTGTCTGCCCTGCTCAGTTCATGGTGACTGAATGCGCCATACTCTGTCTGACTGTGTCTCTGTCTGTGTCTGTCTGTCTGTCTGTGCGTGTGTGCGTGTGATTTCTCTATTAATTCATCCGTCAACACAGGAACCCACAATCGTTTCTGTCAGTTGAAGATGAGTAGTCTTTTCTCAATAAATCGCATGATATACGAAGGCTTTTAAAGGGACTATCTGACGTCCATTCCCCGAAGTTTGCTGAACCTGTCCGGTTCATCGCTGTTTCCAAAAATGACCTCCCTTGCCACTGCGAACAGTATTGGAGACACAGCACAATCTTTTGCTATACCAACTTGATGATTCGTTTCGTTTGTTGCGCATTCCTTCACGGAGAGCCTCACTGAGAAGCCATGGAATGGCTTCTTGAGCATTTCTCAGATATTGTTTGTAGATATGATACATCTCGAGGGCCGGCTGAATCATATTGTGTGGAACTGATTCATATGCACTTTCCACATGGAGCCATACATCGTCGAGATGTCTTATCTCTCTGCCTTGGCTCTTTGGGTGGCATCCTGAATTAGAATGGTATGTTCTGCACAGCCAGACACTCTAGTGATGCCTCCAGTCTGAACTGACACATCCACGTACTCCCTTTCGTGAGATATTTATTCAGCCCACTGCCATGACAGAGAAGATGTTTCCTTTGAGCAATATTCTTTTTGAACTGGTTGATGACACTCGAGTTCCGCTCTCTTGGTATGTACATTCCGACAGCCATCATCCAATGGTCGCTGATCTTCAGATTGACCCCTGATGATTTTATCAGTTTGCTGAGCCACTCGAGAACATCAAAACAGGTTATTTCATGAGGTCCAGATGATGATTGAGCCCTGACTTTCTTAACCACTTTCCTTAACTCACCTAGTGTTGGTCCGTTGTCTCTGGATGTGTTCTCTGGCGCTGTTGGCAGCACCAAGCCCTGGATTTCCGGTGGTGTTTCGTTCTGAGGGTCGGAACACATTTTCCTAAGATGCTGCTCAAGTTTCATTGTCCACTGTGATCGTGTTCCAGACTTTGCTTGTTGATGGCACTGAGTTGTGCTTTCAGGTCTTTCCGGAATTTCTGAAACCCTTTCTTCTCACCGTATGTTTCATGAGATTAGTTTTTCTCTTCCAGATGTTTTCTAGTTTGCGCATTTTTTTTGTGCTATTTCCTGTCAGCGCATTCAGTTTGCAGACTAGTTTTTCATCTGATTCTCCCATTCCTCGTCTGCACTTGCTGGTGGCAAGCTGGGTTTACTGGCATGTTTGACATCGAGAGACCGTGCGAATTCCTCGTCTGAATAATCAGTGTGAATGGCGCTATGGGTTTGAATCTTGGCTGTATTTTCAGATGTCTTGTCTGCTGTTGAATAGCAACGCTGTGCACTCATCGGAGTCCTGTAAATCTTCATGGCGTGCGTGGTGCACAATTTCCGTCTACAGACACATAGACATTCCACTTGTTCATAACCCATCGTCAACTGTGACATTCTGGTCGTAAAGTTTGCAACGTAACCTGTCATGAATGAATGATGGCCCGAGATAAAGGTTGTGGTGACGTTTCCTTTTAGAATCGGCTATGTGAAGGTTAGTGAGATGGTAAGTGTAATTCATGCAGAGATGCGGTCACAAAATGGAACAATTAAAATGGCGTACTCAGTAGTGGCCGATCTAAAACAGGCAATATTGCTTTTGTGGCAACTTTGTCAAGAGAGCAAAACCTCACACAAAAGCCCTAAGCGCTTTTTAGACAACAATAATACCGCGCGTAGTGGAGAAAATAGGTAATCGACCGATCAGCAATAGCGTCCTCACCAAGCGGCATACGTCCGAACTGGGTCGAGGAGGCTGAAGTCGGGTTGTAACCAGACCTTAATTAAAGAACAGGAGTTGTGTGCTTGTTCAGTTGGTATTGCTGTGGGGCACTGTGTTGATGTTGTTGTCAGGCTAGCTGAATGCGTGTGGACGTCGTTGTCGTAGCTTTCTGTAGGTAAATACTGTGTGAACGTCATCGGGATTTTCGCTGTCTATATTTGCTGCGAAGTGGCTGTTTGCTAAGCTAGTTTGTAGGGATGTATGTAAATGCTGATGTGTAGAAGAATGTAGCTAAAGGAGAATTCAGTGTACATGTGACCAAGGTGGTAGAGAAGCACTATGGACAATGGCATGGCCCAAAGGAATATCCTTTGTGTCCATCCCTATATAAACTGAGTGGAGAAGAAGAGAGGGGTGGAGAACAACACCAGGATAGGGGAGAACAGAATAACAAGAGAGACAGCATAATACTAGAGAGAGAAGAGTGAGCAGGGCAGATAGGTTCGAAAGAAACGTGGTCTGGCGACAGGAATGACAGCAAGATCTTGGTGTGAAAAACAAGCTGAGAAAGAAAGACTGAGTTCGAAACCCAGGGGTGCGTGAAAAAGACAAAGAAGATTTCTACGTCGAGTCCCTAGTCCTGGAACCTAGTGCCAGACACCCAAAGGCGTCACTATCACCCAATGCTGAAAAAAAATTGAAGTGACTTGTTCAAGAACTGTGTGTGTGGTGTGCAAGTGTGTGTGTGTGTGTGTGTGTGTGTGTGTGTGTGGAAACCTGGCCAGGTAAGAAGCTTTTTTATTATATAAACTTGGGATTAGAAAGCATTGTTCTCTTATGCTTTGATTACTCCTTTTGTGCGTTTGCATTTTTCATGTGTAATTATAAGTAGCTTAGGAACTGTATTTCTTGTTCTCAGTCGTGTTAGGAGAGAAGCGAATACGTGGAAGTCACATTCCCAGAGAGAGGTGAATGTTTGATGGGTGCATAGGTGCGCGTCTGTGTGTATGAGTGCAGAGATAACCTTAGTGTGCTAAGCCTGACTAATAATACATCAACTTAGTTCAGTTAAAGCAATACCATCACGATTTTCCCCAGCCCTGGACACAACACTTTGTTAGACCTGCCCGATCCAAAGTATGCAACAGTGCCTTTGTGGCGCCTCTGTATTTTTACGCTAATCCTTTCAATTACCTTGAAAGCAGTCGGAGTTAGGGAGGGTAGTTACAGTTTCCTTTGTCTGGACTCAACTGGTGCCGTTGTTTGCCTGTGTCTGCTTACCCGGCTTCACGGGAAGATGGACATGACAGACGGTGATACATGGTAACCTGATCTGTTCTGCTACACCCCATGGCAAGCGCGCTTCAGAAAGCCATTCGTTAATGAGCATTCTCATCAGCCGCAGCTATGAGATTTGTCTTGGTATATGCATTATAAGGCTGTTTTTCTTTGTTGGAAAAAAAAGAGATGGATATTTAGATCAGCCCTTCAACTGTACAGTTAAATAGATCCACGTGTTTTTTTTTTTTGTTTGTTTGTTTGCTTTTTTTTGTTTGTTTTTTTTTGTTTTTGTTTTTTGTTTGTTTGTTTTCCCTCATTCATTGCAATTTTACCACTTCTGGAAACTACAGTTGTCAGTTATTTTTTCATTTAGCCACAGTAAATAAGCTGTGCTTTAAACTGCACACTGTTAGAGAGAGAGAGAGAGAGAGAGAGAGAGAGAGGAGAGAGAGAGAGAGAGAGAGAGAGAGAGAGAGAGAGAGAGAGAGAGAGGTCTTCATATTTTTGCTCAATATCGGTGTTTTCCACACAGCTATGTTGTTGTTAATGAACTAGCAACAATGCTTCTATAGCACAGTACGCGTGAGAGAGAGAGAGAGAGAGAGAGAGAGAGAGAGAGAGAGAGAGAGAGAGAGAGACAGACAGACAGACAGACAGACAGACAGACAGACAGACAGACAGATAGAAAGACAGACAGACAGACAGACAATGATTGATTAATTGATTGATTGATTGATTGATCGGTTGATAATCTCAATTCCCCAAGGTAACAGATAAGCAAGAAGGTGCTTTTTTTTCGTCCAGCCCATGTCCCTCCAGGTACTAAGGATACTAACACATTAACGCTATTAAACAATACAAGACTGATATTAAACAAAACAGTAATGATTTGTAATATGATAAAACACTCATCAATTCTAAAACCATATGTCACACACACACACACACACACACACACACACACACACACACACACACACACACACATGCACGCGTGTACGCATCCTGTGGAAAGCGCATATAAGCATTAGTCACTATAACAATATCATCAGCACTGCCAGAGGAGGAATGAATAGTGATTCATGAGGCAGTCATGATCGAGAACACAAGCAAATATTCACTTTCAACATTTCAACATTTGTGTTCATTGCGCAAGATTGATTTCAAATCAGTAAGGAACAGGAGATAATGTTGGAGAGAGAGAGAGAGAGAGAGAGAGAGAGAGAGAGAGAGAGAGAGAGAGAGAGAGAGAGAGAGAGAGAGAGAGAGAGAGAGAGAGAGAGAGATTTTCAACATTTATTCACATTCGTCGTGAGGAAAACAACAAGAAATCACCTATCACCTGTCCCGGAATCATGAACACTAATGGGGCGCCACAGAATACTTCACAACCAGTTTCCTCCACTTCTCCCGGTTCTCCGACGTTCTTAGGAAGCTGCTGAATGTAAGGCCAGTCTATTCACTGATATTGTCCTCCCATCTCTTCCTCTCCTTCTTCTGCCGCCTCTCACTGTTCCTTGTAGAACGGTTTTGGCAAGACTTGTTGATCTTCATACATGATCATACCATCTCATTTTCCTTCTTGTCACTGTGGACAACAGGTCTTCGTATGGTCCAGTGGCTTGCCTTATTATGCCTTACTATGGTCTGGACCTCCAAGCTGGTAATGTGGTCTTTGCATAAGATGCCAAGGATCTTCCGGAAGCATCTCAGCTCTAACGCCTGAATCCTTCTCTCAAGTTCAGCTGTCGAGTCTACGTCTCACAGGCATAGAGAAATATGGCAATGGCCAGGAAGCGCATCATCTGATCTTGGAACCGATTGTGATGTTTCTGTCATTCCAGATGGGTCTTAGTCTGGCCAGCGCTGCTGTCGTTTGCGCAACTCTGGAAAGCACTTCAGGTTTTGATCCCTCATCTGAAATAATTGACACGAAGTACTTGAAGCTCTGAACTGTCTCTAGTTTTTCTCCCTTGATAGCGATGTTAGCGCTGATGCCATTGGTGTTGTTAGTCATTAAGTTTTGTCTTTTCGGCGCTGATTTTCCATGCCGAATGCTGCAGAACATTTGTCAAGGCGCTCTGCCAGGTTGGCTAGTTCCTGGTCTTCTCCTGCTGGTCCATCGATGCCATCGGCAAAGTGTAGGTTTGTTACTATCCTGCCACCAATGCTTATTGAGCCTTGATGTCCCTCTGTCACTCATAATTCTCTCCAGGTAAATGTAGAAAAGAATGGGTGAGAGTAAACAGCCTTGCCTCACTCCAAGAGTTGTCTTGAACCAATCTACTATGGTGCCATTGAGGAAGACTGCGCTGGTTGCCTTCTCGTAGAGGCATTCTGTGGTCCTGAACAGGTTGGCGCTGATGTTGTACAGTCTCATGGTCGTATAAGGCTGCCTGCCACACCCTGTCGAAAGGCCTTTTTGAAATCCACAAAAATGTGGTGCATGTCCCGCTGGTACTGATACTATATCTCACACATTATCCTCAAGTTAAACACCTGATCGGTGGTACTGTGACCTACTCTAAACCGTGCCTGTTCTTCAGCAATGATCTTCTCTGCTTGCGGCTTCAGTCTCTCTTCAAAAGGATCTTCAGCATCACCTTGCTCGGGTGACTGATCAGACTGATGGTTCGGGTAATTTTGACAAAGCTGTAAGTTGCCTTTCTTGGGGAGAGCAATGATCAGGGATTGCAATCACCAGTTTGCCAAATTTGGTTACAAATGACTGTGAGGACACTGCTCATAGCATCTTCTTCTTCCTTCACTAACTCTGCTGGTATGTTGTCCACCCCTGTTGATTTTCCCAGTTTTAAGGACTTTACTGCTGCCCCTACTTTTTCACGCAGCATGGGGAAGTTGTCACGGTCCGTTTCTGGGGAGGGGGAAGGGGTGGTAACCATGCTTCGGTTTGTTTCTTTTCCAACTTACTGGCGATGGCCAAAGCCACGTAAAGTGCACCCGGCCCGACCCGTGTGATAAAAGCCGTGATTTTGCCGGTCATGTAAAACCGTACTTTCCCCGACCGGCCATGTGAAGGGACCGAACTCCTCCCTGATTTTTTTTTTTTTTTTTTACACTATTTATCGTTCTTTCCAACATGGACGACACGACGAAAATCTCATCGCCACCGTAAGGCTCAGATCATTTATTCACACAAAAAGTGACAAGAATCACACCAACAGAGATTTTCTGTCTGATGCTTTGGATAACATAGCACGAAAAGTGGGAGACAATGTAACTAGTAAAAATGTTATCTCCCCCCCCCCCCCCCCCCCCCCCCACACACACACACCAAATGAACAAAGTAACAAACAAATCTTCAACTTCAGATCCAATGCATATTGACCTTTCCCATACATCATGGGTCTGAAATGACCCACACTCATGATTTTCTCTTGATAACTGGTGCATTTTTAAGCTACCTCCACCAAACTGTATGACTTTGTCAACAAACCATGGCCATACATCTGTGCTGAAAATTCTTTGTTTTGGTTGGTGAACAAAGGAGTAAACAGAAACAAAAAGTCCCAGTACCTCGTGGGTCTGGCCAGACCCATGCCTTCTGAAGATGTAGACTATGAACCTTGTCTACACGGCCCGTTTTCCCACCAGCTCTGGCTGGCATCACGCTTGTGAACTTGTGAGTGTTGCACATAAGCCGCACATCCTGAAGGTGGAATAGCCACTTCCACGTGTTTCTGATTAAGCGGGCCTTCCGCCATTTCTACGGCAGATCTTGCTATTCAACTTGTGAGGTAAATGTTTTATCATTCATTTTGCGTACTGCTCATTGAAACGCATATTGTAAATCTCTATGGTCGTAAACTTAATTCCTGTCATAAAGAGAACTGTGTAATAGATGAAGTTTTGACGTTGAAGCAGACTGCAGTGATTGATTCAGTCGGAGCACTGTGACACACATCATGAATTGGACTGTTCTTGATGTGACACAAATGACAAAAACAGCAACATGGGGATATTCACACAGTAAACGAACCTATCGCATGTGTGGTTTCTTCCCGCCTTCCTTTCTCAATTCCCTCATCACATTTGTTTGTATTAGCAGTAGGGCAGAACTGGTAACATAAAGGTGCTCCCACCAGCGGCATATAGCCATTTCTAAAGATTGTTTTGCACTGAACGCGAAATTCTATAGACTGTGTTTTTTTCCCACCCTCTAACTGAACAAAGTATATAGAGAACGTATTCGCTACATACGCCCACCTAAATAAACCTGTGTTATTAGAAAACATACTAGAGTGTCTCTTTTACCCCATGACAGAATGTACAAGAGTACTTGTGTTTCGGCCTACGTTCAGCGTGATTAGTGTGAATTCCTAACTGAATGGGGGAAGCTCAGTATTGAA
>JADBJO010004132.1:5000-15000 GCA_016801955.1 Conus betulinus | reverse complement strand
ACTGCCTGTAGTTGATCATAGAATTTTCTACATCATCATCCCTGTACTCTGAAGCTGGGGCTTACGCTTATATGACGGTGATGTTAAAGGGGGGTGCCCTTAGTCGTATGGTGATGAGCCTGCTCGAAACTGAATGGCACCCCGTGAGGGCGTTGACAGTGTCTTTGTGATCGAGAAAACCTACACCATGCTCATGTCTGTCCTCTCTTCCACTGAAGTACAAGTTGTGGGCTCCGTGAGTGGTTGTTTCTCCAAAGCTCTTCCATCGTGCCTCCCAAAGTCCTAAGATGATCCAGCAGTATCTTCTCATTTAAGGTGTGAGTTCTTTCCATCTTCCCGCCTGTACACCTGGCGCAGCCCATCCCTCCCTCTCAGGCTTGACCACTGCCGATATCCTCCAACTCAGAAGCTTGCCCTGGTTGCAGACATGTAGCCCTTATGCCGGGTGGTAGGCCTTCCGCCCGGGCCCTTGACTCAGTAAGGACTTCCTCCGCCCAGTGATGCCGTGTCAACATCACCCCTTCATGTGGTTTAGCTCGCCAGCTGAAGTGGTGTGCCAGGGTGTGGGACTTGGAGCCAGCACGTGAGAGACTCAGGAGATGGATGAGGACAAAGGGGGCCCGTACACCCCACGAGGTAGGATGCAGCTGCCAGACAACAAACGTGCTACTTCTGTCCACAGCCGCCTACGCCCCCACCTCCTACAGAAAGAAATTAAAAAAGAAAGAAACAGTAAACAAGTGGGGTAGTTTTTTGCTCCCATAAGGAAACCTAACACAGAGTAACTTTTATTCAAGACTGGCAGAGCCTTTTAAACTTGAATAAAGTCAGACAAATACAAAGACGAACAATCTAAAAGTGGGGGGAAAAACAAGCGCAGCCAAAAACTAAATTGTCTTCATAGTAATTTGGCAAAAATTTAAACTTAAGGAGGGGGGGGGGGGGGGGGGGGAGGAGATTAAAGATGTAAAAACTGGGAACGTGAAATTAAGAAAATATATTAAAGATATGAAAACTGTTCACTGGCTGCATAGGGAACCATCGCAATCCCTCTTAAAGGCAGATATATTTGTATTGCCTGCTCCGAGGCCTTTCGTCCGCTGGGTCGGAACTCATCAGAGAGACACGGCTGGTTGTATCTGCGCTCCTGGCGTCAAATAGAGACACACCACAGTCCATAATACCGTGGTGTTCTCACCACCAAGGGTGCAAAAAAGGAATCCAATAGCACCCCCGAATCAGCCAGCGAAGAGTAGTAAAGGAAACCAAACGAAAGTGTGGGGAGAAAAAAAGTGCTGAAAAACACAGATATTATGCAAACAGTATAAAATGTAGGGGGCAATCTTTGAGCCTACGCTTGAGGATCCACCCAGGATGCAAGGGAGATCAAAAGACAAACACAAAGACAGACAGAAACAAATACAAATAACCTCGATTTAATCAAAACAGAATTGGAAATGAAATGAGGCAGGGAACAGTAAACAATAAACAGTAAACAAGTGGGGTAGTTTTTGCTCCCATAAGGAAACCTAACACAGAGTAACTTTTATTCAAGACTGGCAGAGCCTTTTAAACTTGAATAAAGTCAGACAAATACAAAGACGAACAATCTAAAAGTGGGGGGAAAAACAAGCGCAGGCCAACAACTAAATTGTCTTCATAGTAATGACTTGGCAAACTTTAAACTTAAGGAGGGGGGAAGGAGGGGGGCGGGGCAGGAGATTGATGTAAAAACTGGGAACGTGAAATTAAGAAAATATATTAAAGATATGAAAACTGTTCACTGGCTGCATAAGGGAACCATCGCAATCCCTCTTTAAAAGGCAGATATATTTGTATTGCCTGCTCCGAGGCCTTTCGTCCGCTGGGTCGGAACTCATCAGGGAGACACGGCTGGTTGTATCTGCTGCGCTCCTGGCGTCAAATAGAGACACAATACAGTCCATAATACCGTGGTGTTCTCACCACCAAGGGTGCAAAAAAAGAATCCAATAGCAGCCAGTGAAGAGTTTTCATATCTTTAATATATTTTCTTAATTCACGTTCCCAGTTTTTTACATCTTCAATCTCCTGCCCCCCCCCCCCCCCCCCCCCCTCCTTAAGTTTAAATTTTTGCCAAGTCATTACTATGAAGACAATTTAGTTGTTGGCCTGCGCTTGTTTTCCCCCCACTTTTAGATTGTTCGTCTTTGTATTTGTCTGACTTTATTCAAGTTTAAAAGGCTCTGCCAGTCTTGAATAAAAGTTACTCTGTGTTAGGTTTCCTTATGGGAGCAAAAACTACCCCACTTGTTTATTGTTTACTGTTCCCTGCCTCATTTCATTTCCTAAAAAGAAAGAAACAAAGAAGTAGAAAGCCAAAAAAAGTAAAACAAACAAACAAAAAAGCCAAGAAAGTCAAAAATGAAGAAAAGGGTTATTTAAAAGAAAAAAAGAATAACACGAGAGAGAGAGAGAGAGAGAGAGAGAGAGAGAGAGAGAGAGAGAGAGAGAGAATACGAATACAAATGCGAATATTGAAATCAGGGTGAATACACAAGCTAAAAGCTTCTTTTTACACTATGCCCTCAAAAAAAAAAACAAAAAAAAAAAAAAAAAAAGAGAGAGAGAGAGAGAGAGAGAGAGAGAGAGAGAGGGTTAGGCGTGGGGGACTGAGGGGGATAGCTACTACATAGCCCCTACTGACTGGGCCTAACTGCGTACTCTGACCTGCACAGATGAAGCGTGGTGTGTGGCCTTTGAGCGACAGCTGGCTAAGGTAGCTTGACAGTGATCGTCGCCGCTGTAAGCAGACGGCTGTGAGACTGGACACTGATGCAGCACTTTGTTACAGACTGTCTGTGGATGATTTGAGCAGAAAAGTTTACCACAAGGCAAGTTACAGAATAATACCCCTTGACACCATCGTCGTCATCATCATCATGTAAGTATTACAACACGAGGGTTTAATGAGAGATGGCAAACTTTTTATCTTCGTTGAGTTATCTTCGTTTGGTGTGTGTGTGTGTGTGTGTGTGTGTGTGTGTGTGTGCATTGTGCGCATTGTGCATCTCAGCATTGTAGCTTGTCGTTACGCCCAACATACATGGTTTTGTCGTCCATTTATTTTTGTTGAAGTTTGAAACTCGTATCAAATTTTTTCAGATCTTTAGGCATATGATAATACAGTTGCCGCACGTCTGGATCTGGATCTGGAAACTATACGTTGCAGGAGCCAATCAATGGCTGTAAATACGACAGAACAGGGAGAGCGCAAAAATAGTTTAAAAAATAGTGTTGAAAACGTCGTTTCTAACAGCTACCCCCCCCCCCCCCCCCCCCCCCACACACACACACACACACACACACACACACACACACACACACACACACACACACACACACACACACACACACACACACACACACACACACACACACACACACACACACTCACACACACTCACACACACACACACACACTCAACACACACACGCTTAACATAACGGATATTTTACAGACCGTCTACTTTACGGTTGTCATAACTCTCTCTCTCTCTCTCTTTCTCTCTTTCTGTGTCTGTGTCTCTGTCTGTCTATCTGTGTGTGTGTGTGTGTGTGTGTGTGTGTGTGTGTGCACGCATGTGTGTGTGTGTGTGTGTGTGTGTGTGCATGGTTAAAAAAAAAAAAAAAAATTGATGTACACATGTATGCACAAAGGTATTTGTTTGAAGGGCAAAGGGGAATGTTTATGTATGTAATCCACATGGACTGTCAGTTTTAAAGATTAACAGATCAGTTGCATGGGGGATTCTGAGAGGGAAATAATTCTACTTTTACTAGGAATAAAAATGTAAAATGTCTTGCTGCCATAGTGCTAAGGTTGTGAACTTGTGGGCTGACAAGTCTTGAGAAGCTTCCCATCAGTTAATCGTTAAATATTTTTTAGCACCAGCTGGGCCCCACAGATACATATTACAGGGTTAATGGAAAGAACCTGTGTTTTATCCACTTGTGCATTTGAGAGTGTTGCTGACATTTTATGACCAACTGAACAGGTGCTGTATCTCCCAAGCCTGGCTGAGGCCAGGACTGTGAAAGGAAGCTTAGTGTGCAGCCTTGTGATCTGTCAGTGTCAGCAGAGTAGCACTCCTTAGCATCATCTACATTTATATCCACATTGACTGTCATTAAAAAAAGGAAATGTTCTGAATTCTTAGGGTCTTCATTCTTGACTGGCTATGACTTCAGTTTATTTTCAACATCCACGAATGTAATGAGTTTGTGTCAAAATGATCAGTAGTACGTACTTAGCAAGTTCGCTGGAACTGTAGTTGGATGGAAGTGACGGTGTCATCAAAAGGGAGATGCTCACCCATGCTAGCATGGTAACTAAGAAAGTACTGTCATCAGTGGCACCTTTAGTAGGTAATGTCCAGCTTATGTAGGGTCAGAAGAGACACCACTGAACACACCTCCAAAGTGACTCCACGTAGGGTCAGAAGAGGCCCCACTGAACACCCCCAGAGTGACTCCATGTAGGGTCAGAAGAGACACCACTGAACACCTCTAGAGTGACTTCATGTAGGGTCAGAAGAGACACCACTGAACACCTCCAGAGTGACTCCACGTAGGGTCAGAAGAGACACTCACTGAACACCTCTAGAGTGACTCCACGTAGGGTCAGAAGAGACACCCACTGAACACCCCCAGAGTGACTCCATGTAGGGTCAGAAGAGACACCACTGAACACCCCGAGAGTGACTCCATGTAGGGTCAGAAGAGACACCACTGAACACCTCTAAAGTGACTCCATGTAGGGTCAGAAGAGACACCACTGAGCACCTCTAGAGTGACTCCACATAGGGACAGAAAAGACACCCCCTGAACGCCTCCAGAGTGACTCCACGTAGGGTCAGAAGAGACATCACTGAACACCTCTAAAGTGACTCCACGTTGGGTCAGAAGAGACCCCACTGAGCACCTCTAGAGTGACTCCACATAGGGTTAGAAGAGACTCCACTGAACACCTCCAGAGTGGCTCCACATAGGGACAGAAAAGACACCCACTGAACACCTCCAAAGTGACTCTACAGCAGGGCAGTGCCTCTTCTGGTGGGTTACCTCATGATGGCTTGTTACTGAATGCTTTCAGTGGATCGCTTTTATTGCTGTGGCTGCTGTAACACAAACCCGGAAGTGAAATCTTCCCCACTTTCCAGAATGTATTTTTGACACAATGCCAACATATATTTTGGGCTGGTGAGGGCACTTGTTCTTTCTTTTAGCTCAGACATACACCCTCTTCTTCTCTTGTCAATATTCTGTTCTTCGATGCACTATAAATAAAGTAGTATAATACAGTGGTCTCACGCATGTTGTCTGAGATGACTTTTGAAAGTTTTGTAGAACTTCAGGCAGGCCTTGATGTAACTTGCTTGTTATGGTTACCTTGCCAGCTAGTATGCTTGTTCTTTTATTTCCTTTGACATCTGTATGTCTGGGACAGAGCATGTATTGTGAGCTTTTCAGCCAAGGGCTGCTGATCACATCAGAGTCGTGCACCTGTAAAGAAGTGTTCATGAAGGTTGACTTGTAGATGTCTCAGACATTGCAGACACTTTAACAGCTCTAGTCTCTCCAATACCTCCACTCACTCTCTTTTTTTTTTCAGTTTATCTCTTTCTGTCTGTCTGTCTGTCTATCTGTCTGCCTGTCTGTTTGCCTGTCTGTCTGTCTGTGCTTCTAAAGTTCCATATTTCTCTCTCTCTCTCTCTCTCTCTCTCTCTCTCTCTCTCTCTCTCTGTCAGTCTATCTGTCACACACTCACTCTCACACACACACACACACACACACACACACACACACACACACACACACACACACACACACACACACACACACACACACACACACACGCACACACACACACACACACACACACACACACACACACACACACACACACACACACACACACACACACACACTCTCACTTTCACACACACACCGCACACACACACACACACACACACACACACACACACACACACACACACACACACACACACACACACACACACACACATCACTTTGTGATAAATTTATCATCGCTCATCACCACTCCCAGGTCACAGATCATCAGCAATAGATTGCCCAAACCATTTCCTCTTCAGATGTCACAGTTCACCCCACTTGTTTGGTGTCCGATTCCAGGTCTCTAAGCTAAGTGTTTCTTTGTTAGCTCCCCTTCCACTTGTCACATGGATTCTACCTAAGTTCAAGGCTTGTGTGATGAATCTTGAAGCAAGGGACTGGGTACTTTGTCCAGTCCACTTCTATTTTTGTTCCTTGTCCTTGGCTGATCTTTGGTCTCTTCTGTGCCAGAGTAAATTTCAAAAATAAATATTATGACTCCACAGACCAACATGGACAAAGAAATCACAAGACAAAACATGATGAGTTTCAACCTCTTAGGTCTTCTTCAGGCATGATTAACAATATTCAGGACAACGGAAATGAAGAACAAACAAGCACTTTGCTGTGTCAAATTTGGCGCAAGATGGGCGTCTGTACCAGAGGTTGATGTCTCTGTTGATGTCTGGCTGCCAGACGTGGAGGAGTTTACTGTTGATGAATTTCTGCCCTCTGTTCCTGTTTGTCTTTTGTTACTACATTGCAGTTTCATGTTGTAAAAGTGACGCCATGTTGGAACTGAACAGTCATGTCATGGTGCAATGCTTGTTTTGAGCCTTGGATGTTTCTGCGCTGAACTTTGGGAGTGTTGTTCATTTCTTGACAGTTCTTCTGATATTATTATATTATATATTGGGTATTTATATAGCGCCTATCCTCCATCACAGACCAAGCTCTAAGCACTTTACAATAAACACACAACCTCACTCACTCAATGGGCTGCCTACCCAGGTAGAGCAGGCCGAAGAGCAGCCTACTGGCGCTCATTCAGTCATTTCCCGTACCATTCAAATATCAGTCACTCATTTTCATTTATCTCATTTATTCCTCCAGTTCCCCACATAGGATGCATGCAATGTTTATACGTGTCCTCCATTTCCACCGGTACACGATGGCACACGATAACAGTAAGTGACAATTTTTGTGGCTTGGTCAGAATTACTAGGTGGCTACCTTCAATCTACATCAATTTTGCCAGGGCAGCAGGGAACCCCCCTACTGTTTTCGATTTTCAACTGTTGGGGTTCTTTAATGTGTGCAGGGGGCCAGGAAGGCACACAGGTCTGACTCGCTTATAGTCCCCATCCGATGGACTTGATATCTGTGCCTCCCTGTTCATAGATGGCACTGCTGGTCAGGGAGGTAAATGTTCCAAACCCCTTTAGTGCACTGCCATCTCGTGTAACTGAGTCGGTGGTGAGTGTGTTTAACCTCAGGACCTGTTTTTCTTTTGTAGCAAGAGCAAGAACAGAGTTACTGGGCTGCCAAACAAAGGACAAAAAAAATTGCAAAACAAGTACAATGCGTTTTGACTTTGCCACTGTTGCTACACCTTTTCTAGCCCCTTCCTCATGCTATGGAGGTGAGCAGTACTATCCTGAAAAGGGCTGCTCAGTCGCTCAGGTGGCTGCCCAACCCCACAGCTGTTACAGTTTACTGCTTCTACTACGCTTTCCTGGAAAGAGTTTAACATCAACCCTGACACATGGGAACAAACTACCATGGATCGAGCTATATGGCAGTACTCTATCCACAAAGGCGTCAGTTTAAGTGAAGAAATGAGAACAGCTGCAGCGCAACGAAAGAGACAGGCAAGGAAAGACTGTACCTTCAATCAAGAGGTCTCCCACATTCCCTGTCCAAGCTGTCACCATGCAGACATCGACTTGATCAGCCATGCGTACCCACAAGTCATTCCCCCTCCCCCCTTCCTCCCTCAGTCACAAGATGACTGAAGTGGTCCTCATCGACTTGACGGATGAACACACAACTGCTACTGTGCTACTACTTTTTCTAGTATTATAATCATGCATTAATGATGATGATAAAAAAATATAGTAATGATAATAACAATAATAATGATAATAATAATAGCACTGACAATAACGATGACGGTATATAACATTGACAATAACGATGACAGTAACAGTAGGAATAACCATGATGATACAGGAAGAAGAGATAGAAGAAGAATGAGTAGAGTAGTTGCAATGCACCTAAACGGAAGAGATTAGTAACGGCCTGTTCATCCTTTGTTTTCATTGTTTTGAACGTTATCTTCCTGCCTGAAGAAGACCTACTAGGTTGAAATTCACTGTATTTGTTTTGTAAGTTGTTTGTCCCTTCTCTTGGCTCTTGTTCCAACTTCTGCATGCAGACTTCCGACTTTGAAACCTTATCTTTAGTAGATGTGAAGGCTGAGATGTATTGAACGGTAGATAGCTCCAAGTTCTTTTCCTGCACCTGTTGGTGACTGTGAGTGTGGGGCAGCAGTTCAAGGTCATTGGCAAAGTCCAGGTCACCTGACGGTCTAGCATATCCACCGGATTCTGTCTAGCCTCGTTGCAGTTGTGGTCTTCATGATCCAGTCACTGACCCAGAGAAAGAGGAAAGGTAATGGCAGACAGCCTCATCATATTCTTGCCTTCACCAGGAAGCTGTTGTTGAGCTGTCGTACACAGATCACTCTACACATTATTTCTTCATTACAGTTCTTGATGAGATGAACCTGTAAGAGTGACACACCATAGCGTCAGAGCAGTTTGCACAGTATCTCTCTCTCTCTCTCTCTCTCTCTCTCTCTCTCTCTCTCTCCTACAGCTGAAGGCCTCTTTTGTAGTCTTCACAGCTGAGGCTTCGAGAACTTTATTCCGTCAACTGATCCGTTACGATGGTTGTGGGTGATTACCTCGTCTGTACATGATCTGACTTCATGAACACTGGCGATGCTGCAGAGGGACAAATTTCTGATATGAACACTACATGTACGAAAAGTTGATAAGTGAAAATGTGAATTTTAAAAGAAATTTAAAGTAAATCTGCCAGTTAACATGGACAAATTACCAGACAAAACATGAAGTGTTTCAGCCACTTAAGTCTACTTCAGGCAAGGTAAACAACATTCAAGACAATAAAAATGACAAACGAGCAATCACTTACCATCTCAAATTTGGCGCAAGATGGGTGTTGAATGAAAACGAGGCTGTTGGAAGGAGACAGTGTATTTGAAGTAGTAGTGATGATAATGATAGTAATGATAGCAGTAATAATATCAATGATAATGATTGTGATAAAAATATTGAACAAATAATAAAGAGAGGATTACCACCACTTTTGTAGATAATGTGATGATAGTAGTTGTAGTATTAATAGTAGCTGTACTCGGAGAAGAGGAGAAAGGAGAAGGGTTCAGAGACTGTTAAACAGCACGGTTGTAGTGCAATAGTGTTTAGTGGCGATGATGATGGTGATGATGATGGTGTGGTGTGCATAGCGTTTGGATGATTGCAGGAACAGAAGCCTGAGGAAGCAACCTTGTGTGTCTGCTAACAGTGAGCATGTTGTTGAGTCATCTGAAAAATGTTTGAAGACATGGACACTGGAAATGTAGCTTGATTGTGAAACAAACCAACCAAGCCATCCGTTGGCATGTGTTGTTCTCTGTGTGTGCAGGTTACCTGAAACGTACTCCGCATCTTTCCACGATAAAGACAGAGTTGAGAAGATGCTGTACAGGCCGTTGGGGAAGACCGATATGAACGTGTCGGTCCTGAGCTTCGGTAAGAATGTGGCCACTGAGTGTGTTCATGTTGGTGACAATGTCTGTGAGAACAAAATGTCACTGTATTTCACTTTCAGTGTCATTGTACCTAGGCAGTATAGTCAAATCTGCGGCAATCAGCACTATTATGCAGTTGTTAGTGTCACAGATCATTGGCTGCGAAGTTGTGGGTGGTACCCCCATCTATGTATACATTCCTGACATTTGTGGGATTCTTTTTTTGTACCGTGCCAGCTCCAACCCAGATCTGTTGAGTACAAAAGC
>JADBJO010004131.1:207500-211766 GCA_016801955.1 Conus betulinus | reverse complement strand
GTTTGTTGTTTGAGCCGTGCGCTTGCGCACAGGCTTCTTTTCCGTTTTTTTTCGGAATGTACATTTATTACTTAATTGTGAACTCAGCATTATTAAGTAGGTAAATATTCATATTAGCAAATCCGGTTGTTTCGTCGTTTATCGTATTTTTATAAGCTTTCTTTTTGTTTTTCGGTTCATTTTGTTCCTTTTTCCGATATCATTTCTAGTCATTTGAATCGGTAGTTTAATGGTTATTGTTCTTGAGGGGGCTTCCATGGGTAAAAAAAGCTGTAGCTTATCCATTTTACCTCATTAAAAATATGCGATTAGTATCGTCAATTCTCTCTCTCTCTCTCTCCTCCTCCATCTCCTCTCTCTCTCTCTCGCGCTATCTCTCTCTCTCTTCCCCACCCCCTTCCCCCCCCCCCCTCTCCCTATCTCTGTCTCCTCTCTCTCTCTCTCTAGTTCCTCCTCAACCGGAGCGGGCCTGCATGCAGAGGGAGTCGGTCTGACATCGTTTGTTTAAACGTCCCCAATACATCATCCCCAACTCCTCCCCGTCCTCGTCCCGACACGCGCGCGCCCGGCACGCGCGGTGCATCACACACACACACACCAACACACACACACAACACACAAAACACCGTCCCCCCCACCACCCACCCCCCACCCCGCCCCCTCCAACCCCCTTTCCTGTTGGTCGGTAGGATTGGGTTGTTAGACACATGGAACGGGCCCCGTGAGAAAGGTGGAGGTGCCAGTGAGGGGGTAGGTGTTGGGTGGGATGCAAGCCGTCTCGGGGAAGCGCGTCTTTCTATCGGTGTGTTTTTTGGCTTGTTTGTTTTTAACAAATGCTGATATTTGCATACTAACGTGTGGTACACGCTTTGTGGGGCCAGTGACGGAGAGCATTCAGGATTGCGCTAGTAAGCCAGGCCCTTGTCTGGCAGGCTGTCAGATCTCTGTCTTCTGTCTGCTGTCTTGTCTGGGGTCTGTCCGTCTGTCTGTCCCACTGTCTCTTCTGTACTCTCCCTATCCCGTATCTCTCTCTCTCTCCCTCTCTCTCATCTTCTGTCGGTCGGTCGGGTCGCGTCGGACTCTCTCTGTCTGTTCTGTCTCTCTCTCTCTCTCTCCCTCCATCTCTCTCGCTCTCTCTCTCTTCCTCTCTCATCTCTCTCCTCGTCTCGTCTCTCGCTCCTCTCACTCTCTCTCTCCTCTCCGTCTCTCTCATGGGGGGTTCCAGTCCTCTCTCTCTCTCTCTCTCTGTGGAGGACGCGCAATTCACGTGCGATTAGTTTGTTATACTTGCTAATGATTGTATGATCTGTTTACGGTAAATATTCTGGGTTTCATCGTGGTACAGTTTGTTACGCTAAGTAACGGCAACGGGACGATGTATTGCGATTGTCCGATACCCTTGAAACAAAGATCATCTTCTTTTCTTCTTCATCATCATATGTCTTCTGTCTGTCCTGTCTGTCTGTCTGTCTGTCTGCCAGTCTTTCTATCTGTTGTCTGTCGGGCAATCCTCGCTCTCTCTCTCTCTGTCTCTCCTCTCTCTCTCCTCTCTCTCTCTCTATGTGTGTGTTTGTGTGGTTTGTGTGTTTGAGAGAGAGAGATAGAGAGAGAGGAGACGAGAGAGAAGCGCGCACGCATGTGCTAGCGTGCACTGCATGCGCACTTGTGCATGCCAGGCTTACAAAGTAGTGTATATATCATTATCAATGAGCAGCATAGCGTATCCTCTGACCTTCCGGCAACCCAGTCCGACCACTCTGACGTCCACACACACAGTTCACAGAAAGACCTGCACCGCTGAATGGATTGCAGTCAGTAATCGGCTAGACACAGACAGACAGGCAGACAGACAGACAGACAGACCCATTATGGGATCAGCTAACAGGGGTGCTTTTTGCGAGACGCTGCTACTTGAAAGAGGGAGCATTCCAAAAACAAGCAGTCGAGTTCATGGTTCAGTGCAGAGTGCTCTCTCTTCGGTTTTAAATGCATAATGCAAAACAAATCAAGTAACTTCTCTCCACCCCCCACCCCCTCCCCCTGCCTGCTCCTTCCCTCCCCCACCCTTCACCCCCCCCCCTCCCCTTCACCCACCCCCCCCCCCCCCCCCCCCCCCCAGATTGTCTTCATCCCAAAACGAGCAGGAAGGAATCGTGACAAAAACAAGCGTGCTTCCCAATAAGTAATGGACGCTGGTCGGGTTTTTTTGTTTGTTTGATTTTTGTTTTTTTTTGTTTGTTGTTTTTGTTGTTTTTTTTCACCGATTAGAAAACTGAATGGACTTGGATATTTTGGGGGTCGTGTGTATGGGTGTGAGCGTGCGTGCGTTTCGTGCGTGCGCGCGCATGTGGTGTGTGTGTGTGTATATGTGTGTGTGCATGCGTGCGTGTGTGTGTGCGCGCGCGCGCGCGTGTGTGTGTGCGTGTGTGTGAGTGTGTGTGTGTGTGTGTGTGTGTGTGTGTGTGTGTGTGTGTGTGAAAACGTGCAAGGAAATGGTTTTGGCAGTTTTAAAGCCCTGATACGCCTTCCCCCATCTCCACCCGACTGCCGTCGTCAGGACTCTGAAGGATGTGAATTGAAGAGGTTAGAACGAAGTGTAACGGGATGTCAGCCCACGTGTACATATTATAATTCAAACAAGTGTCCACAAAGATCCTTGCAAGCTCTCGAGACATTTTGGTCCTGAAGTGCTTAAAAAGTCTTTGGTGTGTGTGTGTGTGTGTGTGTGTGTGTGTGTGGTCTGTACATTCTGCTAGGGGAATAAAAAAAAAAAGCAGGCCATTGTACAGGAAGTAATGACAGAGATGCAACATGGGATAGCGATCTTCACAGGCTGTGCTTCCGGCCACCGCTCAAATGAAAGTCCCCACTTCCGGCCAGCACGTCACATGATATTTAAGCTAGCGTTGGGAAGAGGGGGTAGGGGGAGGGGCATGGAACCGTTCTCGTATTATTCTTATACACTGCGCTTATTTTGTGATCATATCATGTTGTCAGACTGTGGCATGCTCAGTTAGGGAGAGAGATGCGGAAGTGTCCGCTGTTTGGAACACTTTGACGGAGACAGTGTCTGGCCGCTGAAAGCGACGCGCTCCCAATTGACGGGAACAGTGGACGTTTCCATCTTCATTTTCTCTGGGTAGTGTTACTACTTGTCGTTTTTATAGAAGTTATGTCTCTGTCAGCGGTCAGGTGACTTTATCAGAGTGCGGTCACAAACATCGTGTTTTGTGTTCCTGGGGATTCATATCCTCTGTTGCACACACAGCCCCGTGAAAAAACAATGTCGGGTCTTTTGGTGATGGTGAAATAGATGATGTGGTGCTGGTGGTGTTTTTGCGAGTGGTAAGAGGGAGCGGGGGTGGGGGTGGGGGGGGGGGGGGCTTCCTTGAAAATTTCAGTGTGAGAAACCCTGCGAATCCTGTTCATACAGACCTGACTGCAGCCGCACACAATAGATCTTTTGGAGGACCCGCATTGAAGATCCGTTGGGGGACTGCATTGAAGATCCATTGGGGATTCCGCACTGAGGATCGGTTGGGGAACCCGCGTTGAAGATCCGTTTGGAACCCACGTTTAAGATCCGTTGGGGACCCGCGTTGAAGATCCGTTGGGAAACCCGCGTTGAAGATCCATTGGGGAACCCGCATTGAAGATCCGTTGGCTTACACTCCGCCTCGCTTTCAGTGTGGCTCCCTAGATCGTGTTTTCTTTTTGTTGTCGGTGTCACTACATTCAGCAGGATTGGAGGACATTCATCATTTCTCAGTAAAGAATGGCAACAGAGGGAAGTTCACCACAGGATTACACAACTTTCGAAAAGAAAAAAATCACAAAAACAGGGTGTTAAAGGTAATGCAAGGGAACAGAGAAAGGGTTCAAGGCCCGAAACGTTTGGACACTCTTTTCCCTTGGCTTTGTGATTTTGTTCATATCTCAAGTGTGTAGCACCGACACAAAAACGTTGACATACATCGGAATGTTGTGACCGAGTCAGCATCTGTTATGTCACAGATTGCCAGCTGGAAATGTTTTATGCGAAAAATTTTCTCTCCATTTTTGAGTGGTTGGTCGCCTGGTTAGATGAATGGGTATAACATTAATTCATGTTAAAGTGTTGTGAATGGAGTATGAAAAGTGTGTGTTTGTGTGTGTGTGTGTACACTGTGAGCTTGCGCACACCATGAAGGCGTTGAAACACTGATAAAGCTTATCAGAAACAGTGATAGAAGAAGAAAGATAAGTGTGGGCTATTCACGTGATCTG
>JADBJO010004131.1:162500-205000 GCA_016801955.1 Conus betulinus | reverse complement strand
CTGTGGACAGGTGTGTACGATGCACTGTGGACAGGGTTTTCAGTGTACTGTGGACAGGGTGTTCATTGTGTACTGTGGACAGGGTGTACAATGTACTGTGGACAGGGTGTACAGTGTACTGTGGACAGGGTGTACAGTGTACTGTGGACAGGTTTCAGTGTACTGTGGACAGGGTGTACGATGCACTGTGGACAGGGTGTTCAGTGTACTGTGGACAGGGTGTACAGTGTACTGTGGACAGGGTGTACGATGCACTGTGGACAGGGTGTACAGTGTACTGTGGACAGGGTGTACGATGCACTGTGGACAGGGTGTACGATGCACTGTGGACAGGGTGTACGATGCACTGTGGACAGGGTGTACGATGCACTGTGAACAGGGTGTACAGTGCACTGTGGACAGGGTGTACGATGCACTGTGGACAGGGTGTACGATGCACTGTGCCCAGTCGCCAGATGACCACAAACAAGCTGGCCTGTCATGAACTGTGGCCAAAACTCGTTGTAAAAGAATGCCCAGAACATTCAGAAGGATGGTCCACCAAGACACAAGAACAGCAGACGACAGTAAATAAAGGCAAAGCAAAAAAAAAAACGAAACACAAAATGGGGGGGGGGGGGGGGGGTGGGGGGGGGGGGGGGGGGGGGGTGCGGGGGGCAAAAAAAAAAAAAAGCGGAGTCAGCGGAGAGGTTAACATAAAAAAGAGGAAGTTACTGTCACGGCAGATGGTGTAGAGGGCAGGGGGAGTTATCGGCACTGAAAGAGCTCCCGACCATCCCCAGGGGCACGTGACCTTTGAAAGGTTGCCCGATGTGATCAACGTGTAAAACAGCCGTTATGACTTGGGGGGAAACAAGTAGGACGCCAACACAATGCACAGCACTCATTAGTGTTGCAGCGCCCGACTGTTCGTCATTAAAGAGACTACTGTGCGCGAAGGCGTAGAAAAACGGGCGCCAGAACAGAGTGCCCTGATTAATTACTTTCACATTTCACCAGCTGTCTGGGATGACAAGGCTGCCTTTTTTTTTTTTGACACGTGATGTGATTTCTTTGTGTGTGTGTGTTGTGTGTGTGTGTGTGTGTGTGTGTGTGTGTGTGTGTGTGTGTGTGTGGGTGTGCGTGTGTGTGTATGAGAGAGAGAGAGAGAGAGAGAGAGAGAGAGAGAGAGAGAGAGAGAAACAGGAAGAAAAAAAAAATATGGTTCTTACGATAACGGCGTTTTCACTTCATTACTACTGTTTTGCTACAGTAATAACTATTTCCACGTGAGAAAGTCACTATTAGTTACTGTTACCATCATTAACGTTTTCCATCGTGAAAATTAGTAATTATGACCATTTTGATGCATGCAGATTCCCATACGTCCCTTTCTCTTTGGTTTGCTCTCTCTCTCTCTCCTCTCTCTCGCTCCTCTCCCCTCGCCTCTCCTCGCCTCTCTCTCTCTCTCTCTCTCTTGTGTGAAGACCATAAAGCCATTCATCTGATGTGGGAGTCCAGTCCTGGAAGGAAAGTGACTCGGCTAGTGTTCCGAGATCCCCACGGCCTTGTCAAGGCGGTTCCTATACAGAGGCATTCAGCTTGCCATGTAGTCGACAAGCTGTGACCCACAGGCCTGTGCCAGCGACAGGTTGACTGTCTGCAATGGGGCATGGTCATAGGGCTTTTGGGGGAAATGGAAGCTGACGTGATAATTGCCTTCAGATACCTGTGATGTGTGTGTGTGTGTGTGTGTGTGTGTGTGTGTGTGGATGGTGTGTGTGTGCTCTCTCTCTCTCTCTCTCTCCTCTCTCTCTCTCTCTCTCTCTCGCTCTCTCTCTCTCTCCCTTTCTCTCTGGTGTGTGTGTGTGGAAGGGGGATATGGGGAGGTGGAGGGCAGATGTTCTGTGTATGCGAATGTAAGCCCACTCAGAAGCGTTCGTTCACCTTTTTTTTTTTTCTTGTCCAACTGTCCTTCAACTTTTTTCCCCCCTTTTATGCTCGTTACTGTTGTTGTGTTGATTGTGGGTATACCTTCTCCTATTTTGAAAAGGTGAAGAAGCTCTGTGGTGCATTGCTTGTGTTTGGTACCACCCTCTCTAAAAACAAAAAATAATAAAAACCCCGAAATATTCTTAACAGACTGTTTGGATTTTCCCTCATTTCAGACACCAGCATTTTGCTGACTGCGCACTCCTCCAAAACTTGTTTCAGAGATCTTTCACATGATGTGATTTTTGTTTCGGAATTTTTTTTCTGAGGGAGATAAACATTTGTAATCTGATCGAAAATGTTACGGCAGGAATATTTTTGCGCGGTTTGTTTTGAAAATCTTGTTTTGATGACGTGCGTGTGTGTGTGTGTGTGTGTGTGTGTGTAACTTCTGTGTGAGGAATTCTTTGATGAGGTGACAGCCCTGATATGGCTCCTGCCAGTCGGCTTGACCATAAACAACATGAGGTGAAGACGAAAAAAAAAAAAAAAAATCTCCAACCTTCAGTTCAATCATCCCCCCGCTCCCCCCACCTCCATCCCCATCCCCCCCCCCCCCCCCCCCCCACCCACCACCCACCCCCACCCCCGCCCGCCTCCCTCGCACGCCACGTTTTCGTGAAGGCACCGTCTATTTTTCCTCCCCGTTTTCTGTTCCGTCCTCGCTCGCTCTGTTTCCTTCGCTGACGTTTGTCTCGCTTTCTTTATCAGGGTTTACCACGCCACAGTCAGCCTGAGGTGCTGCTGCTCCATGATTGTATCGTATTCTCAACTGTAGGTGTTCGTACTCAGGGACTACTTGCGTGTCTTTGTTGGGAGGGAAGGATGTGTGTTTATTTATTGGGGGGGGGGGGGGGGTGTGTGAACACTCGAGACGTCTTTCTCTATGTTTTCAAGTGATGGGTACCCCTTTGAGTAGGTGGGGTGGGGGTGGGGGATGTGGATAGGAAGGGGTGAGGTCTCATCCGCACGTGCCAGTATGCATGCACACATGCGCTTACATACATTGGCATACACACACCTACACGGGTGCACGTACCCCCCCCCCCCCCCCCCACACACACACACACACACACACATACACACACACACACACACACACACACACACACACACACACACACACACACACACCATTATGTGTGTAGATACACACTACACGCGCAAATCGGAACCTAAACCGAATGCATTTATACGGAGAGAGAGAGAGAGAGAGAGAGGAGGAGGGGGGGGGGGGGGGGGAAGATGTGGCTGGAAGGGAAAGGAGGGTGGGAGAGGAAAAGGTCACAGCAATCTCTTCTAATTGCTTCTCAGTGTATCAAGCAGATAAAGTCCTACAAGTCACTGGCCTAAATTTCGTGTGTGTGCGTGTGTGTGTGTGTGTGTGTGTGTGTGTGTGTGTGTGTGCGCGCGCGCGCGAACATCTGTTTGTGGTCTATCAGTGTGTGCTTTGTAAGTGTGTTACGATCACTGAGAGCAGGCGTCTAGTTAGCTAGCCAGCATGTGTGTGAAGCCTTTAGTGAAGATACACTGGCGAACTGAGCGCATTTCTGAGAAAAACAAAAACAAACAAACAAATAAGATTTCACAAAAATTGAAAAGGTGGAGGGGTGATCATTACGGAAACATGTCATCAGCAAAGATCTCAGTCGGTGAATAGATTGTGACCCCTTCCCTCCCCCCCCCCCCCCCCCCCCCCCCGCCCCCTCTCTTATAGTCTGCTCCCCTTTATAACATCTCTCTCTCTCTCTCTCTCTCTCTCTCTCTCTCTCTCTCTCTCTCTCCTCTCTCTCCACGCGCACACACACGCTCACACACAACACACACACACACACACACATACACACACACACACACACACACACACACACACACACACACACACACTCTCTCTCTCTCTCTCCTCTCTCTCTCTCTCTCTCTCACACACACACACACACACACACACACACACACACACACACACGTTCGCTTTCTGGTCTGCAACGTTTGCGCCACAGTGCACCTTTACAAAGAAATTGAACATCACACCACCACCACCACCACCCCCCCCTCCCCCCCACCTCCCAATTGTGAACGAACCGATCTGCCTGCGGTGTGTGCGTGTGTGTGTGTGTGTGTGTGTGTGTGTGTGTGTGTGAATGTATGTATGTGTGTGTATGTGTGTCTGTCTGGGCTGTGAATGTATGTGTTTGTGTCCGTTCGTGCGTGCATGTGCCGATGCCTATGCGTACAACCTCACACATGTGGATGTGAAGTGTGGGCCGGGGGGGGGGGGGGGGGGGGGGGGGGGGGGGGGTAGGGGGGGACGATCCGCTGCCAAGAATCATGAAAAGCATCAAAGAAACCGATAAAGGAGATTATGTACGTTTGATTTATCACGGCGATGATAACGCCAAGGGCCATCACTCAGTCTGTGGGGCCGTTCCGCGATAAAGCTGCAGCGTCTGTGTGGCGGCTGGTGGCACAGAGCAGCCTGGAGAACAGAGCGGGCCCTCTGTACAACCTCGTGCCCCCAAAATCGGTAGGTGAGCTGTCAGTCAGGCGGCGGAATGAATGGGTTATCTACCTTCCCCTGCCCTGCTACCGTTGGCGCGAGACTTGGCCGGCTGTCGTCTGCGTCCTTTGTGTGCCAGCATCATTATCAGATTTGTGAATGCCAGCGGTCCACGGGAGACGTGGATATATGGATGTGTGTACGTCTTTCAAGAGAGAGAGGATTGGGGGGGTGGGGGAGGAGTGACGGCCGGAAGTATGACCGTGGTCGTTGTTAGGGTCGAGGATCCTTGATTGTGACTGGTTGAGAAAGAGACACTGTTTACCTGTTTTTACAAAGCTTCTGCAGTTGTTTTTAGAAAAGAAAGCTTCTTTGCCCCCCAGTTTTTTTCAAATAAATGACCCCCTACCCCCCCCCCCCCCCCCCCCCCCCCCCCCCCCCCCCCCCCCCCCCCCCCCCCCCCCCCCCCCCCCCCCCCAAGCAATTGATGATAGCAATGAAGTCCACATAAAGTCACAATGCTTTTTTTTTATGCTCAAGAAAGAAAAAAACAAAGAAAGAAAACAAACAATATATATATATATATGAGGATAAATTTCGTCATTAAAGGTCCCACTGAGGAAGAGGTCGCAAGACCTTGAAATATTTGGAAACGAAATCCAGCTTGTTTTTGTGGTTTTCTTTTTGTATATATATATATATATATATATATCAGCAGCAAACACACACACACACACTCATACATAGTTTAGTCATGAAATTGATGGTAGAGGTGATGTATGGGGACCTCTAATAAATCATTCAAAACCCTCGTTATAACACGCCAGATAAAGACAACTTGTGTCACTCAAGAGATTACACTTCACGTGACTTGGTTGAAATATACCATCTCAGAAATTCCCCTGGCATTTCTAGATTATTTCTTTATATTTTTCTGAGTCATCTGGATCTTTGATGAAGAGAAGAAAACATGACCTCTGAAGTCTGTCACCGATAGAATTAGTGGGTATGTTTGGGTCTGCTAAGGTCCTGGTCCGCCTTCTGCAGAGTTTTCAATAGGGCTTCTCTTACACATGATAAATACGCAGTTGTGAGTAGTTACCCAGTCTTGAAGAGCTTCATAAGCTGGAGTTTGCACTGCTGATGGTAAATAGAACAAGTCTGAAGAGTCTTCTCAGAACGAAAACTGTCACTTACTGATCTGGTACAAAACACTGAGCCTTCCTTGTAGAGGACCTAAGATAAAGCTGAGTGATCTTTGGAGCTACTGTAAGTTTGCCATTCTTCTACTTATAGCTGAATGCATATTTGAGCACTTTATTTTTATCTTCATACCTGGGATGTGTTCTGGGAGGCATCTCAACCAAACAGAACTTTAAGAACTTGCCACGAGACTGAAGAAGCCGTCGATTACATATGAGATGTGTACTTGTCAGTCCACCAGAAAAAAACAGCCACCTCAGTCAGTTGTTTCAGACGCGTAAAGCAAAAGGGAATTTTCCAATGAGGGGACACCACTGTAGTACTCAAGTCATGCTTAGCTTTCTTGAAGAAACACTGTTGTTGCACAAGAGTTTTCACAGTGTCAAGCTAGAAATAAGCCTAGTGGAACAAAGACATGTCTTTGATTCAAGTTATTGGTTAGCTATTGTGAATTTATGTTTTGGCAACTGTGGACTTGCTCAAATGATTCAGATTAAAAAAGATGTGTCAAAGTCCAGCTGATCATTCATAGTGCTTCCCCCTCTCACTCACTTTTCCTTTGACAAGTGTGACACACTGCCTGCAACAAATTTCACGTGCTTGATTTCCATCCAGAAAGATTCTCACATCAGATGACTGGCAGCTCTCCTGTCAATGTCACACCGAATTGGTAGACACTGGAAGAAGCACACTAGTTTCAGCATCTTAGGGTCTGCTCTGAACAAGAAGGGCGAGTCACCGCTGTATCTCCTCAACGGGCCACATCCAGTATGTCAAAGACAAGAACTGGAAACTGTGCAACATTTCTGTTGAAGTTGCCTATCAAATGCCTCCAAAAGCATGTACGTTTTTTTGTTTGTTTGTTTGTTTTTACTTTGAATACCAAGTTGAAATCAACCAGTGTACAACAATAATATCATCAGTTGTCAGAGTATATTTTTCATGCCAAAAAGAGAAGAAATTCTGGTTTAGAATTAGCTGACTAATTGTTGGTGGGTGTAAATGCTTTCTTTCAGCAACTGGCCAAACTCCTTTCACCACAAACCTGCACATCCTTATCCTCCACTACCGGTTTGGAATTTTGGCCCCCATGGCAGATGTTCAGTAAAACAGTTTCTTTGTTCATTCTCTTCATTTGTTCTCTCTCTCTCTCTCTCTCTCTCTCTCTCTCTCTCTCTCTCTCTCTCTCTCTCTCTCTCTCGGCATGTGTCTGTGTATATGTGTCTGCCTGTCTGTCTGTCTGTATGTCTGTTTGTCTCTCACTCTTTCACTGGTCCCCATCTGACACCATCAATCAAAAGAACCTTTGTTGATTCCAGGCCCTAACAGAAGCGCAGCTGGAGCATCCAAAGAATGACCTGTTTGTGAGCAAAGAGGAGCAAGCAGCAGGCACAGAGGAGACCAACCAGACGGCCACAGAGAACAGCAGCGTGGAGTTGTTGGGCACCATGAACCCTCAGGTTGGCAGCCCTCTGACCTCCACCACCACTCCCACCCTTCATCCCCCCCCCCCCCCCCCCCCCCCCCCAGTAAAGGCCTCCCCAGTTGTTTAGGACAGACCCGGTTTAGAGACTTGCTCAATGTCTGTACCAGACTTAACCTGGAGCATTACCCTGGCTTCTCAGCTTTTTGTTGTTGGTGTTGTGAAGGTCAGAGGATAGTGTCTATTCCTATCAGCTTATTAAAACTCCCGTTTAAGACCGTGGTGCTGAGATGCCAGAATATCGGTCCTGGGTTTGTTTTTTTTTCATGAATGATGTTGTGTTCCCTGTCTGACATTTTATAGTAATCCGTGTTAATGTGTCAACAACAGGTGTATTCTGTGTGGCACAGTTGCTATTTCCAACTGTCTTTCAGGATTTGTTGTTGTTGTTGTTTTCAGAATCATTAAAGTTAGACTTCAGATTTGGTGAAGAAACAAAAACGTATATATCTTTTTTTTTTTTTTTTGATATGGGTTGTAGGAAGGGGGATGTCTCTCTCTCTCTCTCTCTCTCTCCTCTCTCTCTCTCTCTCCTCTCTCTCTCTCTCTCTCTCTCTCTTTGTGATGACTGTGGGAGAACTTGAATGAGCAATGCATGAGTATTGACTACGTGACTTCAGAAAATTAGACCGGAAACAAAATAATTAGAAGATTATGACTAAAAGTGCAATGAGAAAAGATAAATGATAAATTGGTTTTAGAAGAAGCATTGTTGTATGAAAGGTTTGCACAAACATTAGTATCTTTCATTTATGTAATGTTTTTTTGACCACTCACACAGTTGTGTATATATCATTTTTTTTTTGTCACTTTATTGCACCGAAAAATGACATAAAGTTGAGCATGTTCATTTTCGCATAATTTTTTTTTTGTGTAACTGACGTGTTTCTTCACATTTCATCATTCTCACTTTGTGCAGCAAACAGTAACATAAGCTTAAGATCAGTATCTTGTGGCTGAAAATGGACTTGTTTGTTTACCTGCTACCATTGTTCACACTCTCTTGCATTAAAGGGTGAAACACACGGAGGCAGAACAGCGACTGGAACAGCCGAGGACCTTGTGGATGACTTCTTTGGCACCACTTCCACCTCAGAAACAGTTGTCAATGGAATTGAAGACGATGCCTCAGAATGCATCCTCCGGATCGACGAAGCTGTGGACAGCCCAGGAAAGGACTGCGGAACCTCGGCACCGGCGCTGTATAAAGAAGGCTCCCCGGAGATCATCATTGGCAGCGTGGACAGTGTGGAGAATGTGACCTTGAAAGACGCCACCAGCGAGAAGGCGTTGCTTGGCAGCGGAGAGGATGAAGGGATATCTTCGCAGAGGGACAGCTTAAGTTCCAGAACCGATGAGGTAAAGAAATGTTGGATTAGAATTTCTGTTGGTTTGGTTTCGTTTACAGGGGGAAAGAGTTCTGTGGAAGTGTGCTGGTGACTTTACATTTTTCTTTTAAAGTATATATGATAGTAGTTAACTTATTGTGAATAGTTAGAGCAGTATATGCTCAGTACTTTTAATGGAATAAGGTGAGAGGAGAATGAGGTGTGTGTGTGCATGTGTGTGTGTGTGTGTGTGTGTGTGTGTGTGTGTGTGTGTGTGTGTGTGTGTGTCTGTCTCTGTCTGACTCGTGCATGGGCTATGTAGTTTTACTACTTGTTATATCCAGATTTATGAATTTTGGCAGACATCTTTCAAGTTTTGTCCTAAATATGTGTTAAAGTTCACACTGTGTGTGTGTGTGTGTGTGTGTGTGTGTGTGTGTGTGTGCGTGTGTGCATGCGTGCATATGTGTGTGTGTGTGTGTGTGTGTGTGTGTGTGTGTGTGTGTGTGTGTGTGTGTGAAACTTGCAGGACAAACGCAAGAGCAGCAGCGACATGGACATGGATTTTGCTGTGGAGGTTTGCTGTTCTGGAGGGTATGTTACTACTTGTTGCAGGTATGTTACTACTTGATGTAGGTATGTTACTACCTGATGCAGGTATGTTGCTACCTGATGCAGGTATGTTGCTACTTGATGCAGGCTTGTTACTACTTGACGTAGGTATGTTACTACCTGAGCAGGTTTGTTGCTACTTGATGCAGGCTTGTTACTACTTGATGCAGGTATGTTGCTATTTGATGCAGAAAGAGGAGACAAGTATAGTTATAGAAAAAAAAAGGAGCTGTATGTGTATGTACTCTATTTCTTCAGACAACTGCTCATTTTCTCCCACAGTCATCCTCATTATCATCATCATTATCATGATGCTGTTGCTGTTTTGGTACCAAAATTACAGGTGTGAAGAAAGACCAGGCCTGTGTACCAATACTCTGTGGATGGATTTCATGCACCATCTTATGAGAACGGAAAAAAATATATACACCTAATTCACCACATTGCAGAAAAATGCACCAATCAGAACGTTATTAAAAAAAATATTAAAAGTTCATGCAGAATCCAGTTTCTTTTTTTTTTTTCTCCCATAATTTTGGTTACAGAAAAAGTCATTTTAACTTGTTTGATGCCAATCTTTTTGCATAAGTGAACATTATAACAGTCTTTGTCTTGCTGTGTCCGCTTGCAAAGACCATACCTTTGACAATTGTTCTGCTTAATTGAATTATTGCCTCTCGGACTGATGCAAAACTGATTTTGCAGTACTTAACACAGTTCAGCAGCAGTTTTTCTGTGAAAGGATTTGCATCAAGATCAGATGTCCAGTTGAATGGAAAAATAGTTGACATGGCAACACATGCCACATGCCGCTGACAGAGAATCCCATTTGGCGATGTGCAGACGGGATTCCTCACCTCAACCTGGACATGAGCAAGCAGAAAACGTCCCTGTGCAAGAAGGGCTCCCTGGCTCGTCGGAAGAAGCCATCACGAGGAAGCGTCACTCACGGGGCTTCCGATTCCTCTGACAGCATGTTCCAAGACAGCACAGGTATCAGGCCCCTGTGCTTTTTTTTATGCCGTTGTTAGCCTATGTCATAAGGGAACATATTATATGTATATAGACCAGTGCAGTTTATATGTATTGGAGAGAAAGTGAGAAAAGATGGTCAGTGAATGGGTGTAAGTATGAGTACACATAGTTTGCATCGAATGCTGTTGATATTTCAAAGTGGCTGAATACCCGAATTAAATAACTGAATCAGCTAACTCTGTTTGGCCAAATTTAATGGAAAAAAAAAAAAAAGACAATAATAAGGTGCCATACATAAATGCTTATTCTTCTTTCCTGTGACTGGGTTGAAAAGTGCTGCATGATGCCTGCACACAAAGGGTAGCAGTCTGTGCCTGTCATTCAGGGGCTGTTCAAAACATGGCTCTAGCTGCTCCAGCCAGGTGTTGAAGAGTAAAGCCATGTAGAGGTCAGTGGTCTTCAAGAGTTACCAAGGAGCGGTTGCAGGAGACTGCTGTCACTAAGTGGTGATCTGGATGACTTGGGGATTGGGGGGGGGGGGGGGGGGGGGGGGGGGGGGCAGATGAGGTTGAAACTAGGAGTTTTTTCTACCCTGCCATGGTCAGAGGAAAGAAGGTGTGGAACAGGAATGTGTGGTGGCTCTGTGTTTGGTAGCAGTCAGCACAGCCATAGGGTTATTGGATCAGAGCGTTTGAAAAAGGCAGATGGATGAACGCCTCATGTTCTGTCGTTGATCTTGTACAGTGTGGTCACTTGATTCAGTCTGTTCTCTTCTGAGCTGGTCCATTCTAGGATGTTGAGCACGGTGCTAACAGTGCCAGGGTTTCTGTAGATGCTATTGACAAATTTAGTTGTATGTCTTTAGACTGTTTGAACAAGGGTCTTGTCGTTCATGTTGGCTTCGGACTCTGCCATAACCTGTATGTGATCAGTTAGGAATTTTCTTTATGTTTATTCTTTTGTTTTTGTTTTTTTAATTATGCAGCATATGTTTCATTTATTATATGTACATATATTGGGGTTGAAAATTTGAAATATTTAGTATATATTTGGTGCGTTGAAAGGTTTTGTTTTTTATTCGTCTTGCTACTACGTGGGAAACAGGGTCTTTATACATATCTGTCTCTTCTCACTTAACGGAAAAAAAAAAGTTAAGCCTGAAGAACAGAAAATGTTCATAGCAATAATGATGATATTAACAATGATAAATATGTGTGCTGTTAGGTCAAAATCTGTAATCTGTCATCGTAATAAACCATACGACATTAGCAAAATAATAAAAAAGTTTTTTTTTTTTTTAAGTGTTGTTGTTCAATTCTGATGCTGACAGATTCCAAACCCTTGATGTCTCCGACCTCTGACACAGTGGAAGATGAGGTGTTTGACAAGCTGGCGAAGGCTGTGGAATCCCAGCAGGCAAAGCCCCCCACCTCCGGGAGACCTACACTGTGAGGAAGGCTGCTCAGCCATTCAAACCCTCCTTGATCATGCCGGGGCTGCAGGATTTGAGCAAGTCCAAGGTAAATGACGGGCAGCATTACCAGAGATACACAGGGAGGAGAATAAGTATGTCCACTAGCAGCATTACCAGAGATTCACAGGGAGGAGGATAAGTATGTCCGCTATTGGCTAGTTTGTTTTACTTGTGCATGTCAAAGCCATTCTAATGATCTGATGAAGCTCAGGCTGTACTTCATGCTGAGGTGGAGGCAACATGCAGATAGTGGGTGCCTTCGCTGAATAGCAGACAGAATTAAAACTGGCATCCTTGGTAACCCAAGAGGGCAACCTGCCCAATTGAACAATTCTGCCATGGCATTCCCTCACTGGTGCACTGGAGTGGTTAATAGGACTCCATTAGAGGCTAATGTAAGAGAGGGCAGCGAGATGCTGAACCTTTACCCTATAGATCTTTGGTAATGCTGTTAAGTAAATTTGTCTTGATCTGGACAGGCCTTCAGGACCGGGGACAGTTTAATGAATAGACGGTTACATGAGTCTTCATCCAATATTCATGATGCGCACCAACTGTGGAGGTTTGCCATGTAGCCACTCAGTCAGCTGTTAAGCAACCAGTGAAGAGTTACGATCATTTTGCACTTGTTCAAGGACACAGTCACTGCATGCACGATTTTTTGTAATACAGTGAATATGTCACACATGCACATAAACAGCTGACTGATGTTACAGTCAGCGCGCTGTCACCTATTGGGCATGCACAATTTTCAACACTTTTGTGGGTAAAATGCCTACAGCAAATCTGAATGTTTGCATTAAAGGCTTTTTCAGATACAAAAGTACTCTGATTCCACCCTTTTTTTTGAGAAAAAAAAAAATTTTTTTGTCATCATAGAAATGTATGTCCAGTCAGTTCATCTTATCATGGAAAATCCATTCTCTCTCGCAATCAATGCAGCTTGTGTTCAACATATGAAGCAGGAATTTCAAAATGGCTGGCATTGCCAGGCTCAGAGGTGTCCAGTTATGTGTGCCTGAAACATGTCAATAGTTTCAGCTATCCAGTTATGATTACTGTGTCACTTATGTGCACCATGCTTTTTCTTGTTTTATAAATGACAAGGCTTTCTTTTTCATGTACTGACAGCAACGTGTGTGTCTCGGTGTTGTCAGCTGACCTAAAGTTAACCTCACAGACACGCAGTTTCTTTGGTTTGGGCGGAGTCACTGCGTAATTGGTATGTGTCATCTGTTAGGAGCCAAGGTGCAGCTAACCATCATGGTGCAGTGATCAGTGTCATCATTTTGCAGGGTGGGTTTGAACCCCTCTCAAGGCAAGGACATTGATTTGATGGATTTCTCAGCCGTAGTCACCTCCTACCCAGAGTTGAGCTGAGGGCTCAAATGGAGTCTCATCCACTCAGACTTTCTGTCCAGCACTGCATTTGTGTATCTTTGAGGTCTGGCCGACACTGCTTGCAGTGTGAAAGGACGTGTAGACCAAGGCCATGTCATGTTGTGCCACACCAGAATGAAATGTTGTGTGTTGTCTTCCTCATCCTTGTTGATCATCATGAAGACAGGTGTCAGATTCTGTGGCCCTTCATGCCCTCTTCTCCTTGTGACCTCAGCGTTGATTTCCTCTCCCCAGATGAGTTTGTGTCGGTCAGCAAGGCCATGCAGACTGCCACTGGGTGGACATGATGACCATTTCCACAGGGATGCTCACACATGCTGGCTGCACAACCAGGCAGTTATTGTTATCATTAGGGGGCTTAGCAAGTGGTGTCTTGCATATGTTGGATCAGAACAGGCACCACTGAACATCACTGAGGTGACTGTAGCAGTGCCATGCCCAGTTTGGTGGATTGCCCTGTGTCAACATGATACTGATTTCTCCTTTCCGCTGCAGTGCTTGGGTTACAACAGGACAGCCTGGGTGTAGCAGTCTGCATGTAACTGAGGGGCACAGAATGTGAGACACCTAAAACCAAACAAAACATCACATATCAGTTTCGATTGCCTCTCCACATCTGTGGCTTTGGTTTGATTCTTTCAGAGTCACCAGTATCTGCAAATTCATGGGAACTGTCATTACATGGACATGGTGGCATCCTACAGGGGGAGAACTCACTCATGCCATCTCCTAGATCAAGCAATTATTGTCATAAGTAGAGGGTTTAGTAGGTGATATCCTACGTATGTTGGATCAGAACAGGCACCACTGAACACCACTGAAGTGACTCTGCAGCAGTGCAGTGTGTCTTCTCTTGTCGGTTTTCTCATGACGACTTGACGTTAACTGTTCCCTATGGATTGCCAGTGCTGGGATTGTGGGATTGAGGTGGCACAGAAGTCGGGACAGCAAGAACAAACACATACACATTACATAATCTTTCTGTGCGCTAACAGTTAATTCTTGTCATGCTTAAGTGCAGGTTATCCAGTGGAAACTGTACAGTTGTGCATTGACCACAGGGTCACATGGAGTAGTTGTAGTAAACATACAAACAGTTGGAATAAATCTTCAGGGAGAAAACAATGTTGACTTTCTTTTTCTCAGTGTGAGTTCTTCAAGCTGCTGCTTTCTGTTTAAGTCTTTAGCTTGGACTGGCTGGTAAGAGAGAATGATCACACTGATGAGCATTGTACTTGGCATTAAATGCAAAAATCATGGATATGTCACCAGCCCCATTGTTTGTTAATACATTAGGGATTATTAAGAATAATTTTTTTTCTTTTTTCTACCCCCTCCCCTTCTCCCTCCTCCCCTCCTTTCCTCACTTCCTTCCCCTGTTTCCCACCCCTCCCACCACGAATTTTTACTGTTTTTCTTTTTAATTGTTACCTCGTTTTGTAAAATTTGATCTTTGATCTCTGCATGCCAGATTGCATATGTTTGACAAGCATAGAATGTTTTCTTTGTCATAAAATTTGTGTTTCATTTGCAAAAGTACTGATTGATTTGTTTAACCCTTGTGTTTGGGCTGCATATGAGATAGTCTATGATTAACAACATCGATCTCTTTTAGCATGTCATAGCTTGTTGCATTTCTGAACATTGTTGCTGTGTGACTGGTTCCAGTTGTTCAATCAAGAAAGGAACAAGTCTGATGAGTGCCCAGCCTCACCTGTGAAATCACCACTGTCCGGTCCTTCTCCCCTGTCACCGACACGTCAGACTGCTCCGCCTCAGGTCCCTCCCAAACCCACATCCAAGGTCCAGAAAGACTCGCAGAACACAAAACATAGCAGCTGAAAACGCATCACAAAGTGCTGACGCTAAATCGATGGACAGTAGCAACATTTCCAGCAATATTGTTGCAGCCAGTGTGGAAGAGGCTTTAGTGATTTCTAAAGAAATGCCCTCAGACAGTGCTAGTTCCGCGGAGGGTCCCAGACCGGCACGCAGTGATAGCGGTTCTCTCACTGGCCCCAGGTTCACACGGGCTGACAGCTGGAGTTCGGTGAGCAGTCCACGCACTCTGAGCCGCAGAGAGAGCACCAGTTCAGTGGAGGGAGGGGAAGGAGGAGGATCATCCGCCCAGTCCACCCCTCGGCGAGCCAGCATCCAGGGCAGTGCATATGCACCCATGGGATTCCGACCTCGACGCAGTTCTAGCATTGTGTTGGACTCCAACAACAAACTTGTAGATGTCTCTCAGGCCTTGACCACTTCTGCCGGTTCGTCTGCCCTTGAGAAAGACTCGGACACCTCAGATTCTTCTGGGGTAAGGTCACCCACCCATGCCCCTCCAGCATGGCTCTCGGAAATAAAAGCCAAAACGGGGGGAATCATCTCTGGAGATTCCAGTGGGCGGCTTCGCAGCACAAGCATTGGAAGTAACGATGGTAGCGCTGTATCAGCCTCCTCTGGTCGGTCCAGAAACAGCTCGGAGAGTGCGGATGGAGTACAAGGTCAGGGCATCCCAGATGAGCCAACTCTGAAGAAGCAAGAGAACCAGGAACAGGAGAGACCGATGGAGATGAAGCCTGCCGATCAGAGAGCATCCGATGTCAAGGACAACGTGTCTGAAAAAAGAAGTAAGTCATCTTCAGATTATGTGTATGTCATCTGTCACATTATGTTGTTCTGTATGCAGTTGGTTGTGACGGGCACTGTCCATGATCATGTGCAATAGGGCGGCTGTGTGTGTGTGTGTCTTGGCATTTCAGTGGGCTGTAAGCATTTGCAAGGTGGGAGCCCATTTCCTCCAGATGTCCTGGTGCATGCTAGGATCTTTATCTTGAATGTTGGCATTTTATTACAGGATCTGGAATGTTGATTTTGGTGTGGAGTACAGGAACTGTGTTGACATGAATTACAGGGTCTTTCGTGTTCATATTGACATACTGCAGAACGTTGACACAGATCACATCTGCAGAATGTTGACACAGATTACACATCTGCAGGATCTGTTGTGTTAATATTGCCAAGAAATACAGGATCTATAGAGTTAATGCTGGTCTAGATTACAAGATCTGTGATGTCCATGTTGACATAAATTATACGATCTGTAATGTTAATATGGATTAGAGGATATGTAATGTTGCTGACTTGCATTACAGGATCTGTAAAGTTGTTGACTTGGATTACAGAATCCAGATTACAGGACCAGTATGTTCATATTGGCATGGCTTTAGTGTTCATGTTGGTACAGCGCACAGGATCTGTAATGTTCACATCGACATGGATTACAAGGTCTGTAATAATGTTGACATGGATTACATGATCAGTAATGTTCACATTGATATGGATTACAAGGTTTGTAAGGTTCATGTTTACATGGATTACAGAATCTGTAATGTCATTTTGACATGGATTACAAGGTCAGTATTGTTTGTACTGACATGGATTGCAGGATCTGTAACATCATGTTGACATGGATTACAGGATCTGTAATGTTTGTGTTGACTTGATTTCAGGATCTGTAATGTTCATGTTGACATGGATTTCAGGATCTGTAATTGATGTTGACATGGATTACAAGGTCTGGTATGCTCATGTTGACATGGATTACAGGATCTGTAATATTCATGTTGACATGGATTACAGGATCTACAATGGGCATTTCTGATCTCCTTTATCTGTGTGTACACAATCATTGAAAGTGTTTCAGGTTTCGGCAGTTCTTCATATCATGTTGCCCTAACAGGCCAAACAACAGCTGGTTTCATCCTCATCCTCCAATCAGTCTTGAGCATTCTAACTGCTTAGCTATCATACCTGTTGATTACGTGTGTGTGTGTGTGTGTGTGTGTGTGTGTGTGTGTGTGTGTGTGTGTGTGTGTGTGTGTGATAGAGAGAGAGAAACTGTTCCGTACCATGATTCAGAAATGGTTTGAGAGTTTTTCATGAAGCCTGATAGAATTGAGATTAGAGCACACAGGGTTACATCATCATGAAAATAGCTTAGGCATGTTTTTCTTGGTTCAAACTCCTATGAAGCATTATACATGCTTGCATGCTTGCTTTTTTATTACTTGATATATATATCTATTTGTGAATCAGGAGGCCTGCTGTGCGTACTTATGTGATATTATGATTTGTTTGCCCACACGCATACATGAATTGTTCTGTCAGATATTGCTTTCATCTCATGAACATGTTAATGGCAGTGATAGACTAGGGAAGAGGGGTTGGAGTATACTGTGGTGGGAGGGGGAAGGAGAGGTTGATGATGGGAAGGGGCACAATGTTACAAGATAGAGATTCACTTCATGAGTGGATTTGGTCGACTGATGTTCTATCCATCTTATGGAAGCTGTGGACATTTGCTGTAGGCTTCTGTAGCGTGGTCCCCCAGTGTCTGTGTTTTGCAGAGTGTTACATGTTCACTCATGGTTTCTGTCGTGTGGTCCCCCAGTGTTATTTGTTTTGCAGAATGTTACACATTCACTCATGGCTTCTGTAGCGTGGTCCCCCAGTGCTGTGGTTGTTTTGCAGAATGTTACATGTTCACTCATGGCTTCTGTCGTGTGGTCCCCCAGTGGTGTGTTTGTTTTCCAGAATGTTACATGTTCACTCATGGCTTCTGTTGTGCTGTGTTTGTTTTGCAGAATGTTACATGTTCACTCATGGCTTCTGTAGTGTGGTCCCCCAGTGCAGAATGTTACATGTTCACTCATGGCTTCTGTAGTGTGGTCCCCCAGTGCAGAATGTTACATGTTCAGTCATGGCTTCTGTAGTGTGGTCCCCCAGTGCAGAATGTTACATGTTCACTCATGGCCTCTGTAGTGTGGTCCCCCAGTGCAGAATGTTACATGTTCACTCATGGCCTCTGTAGTGTGGTCCCCCAGTGCAGAATGTTACATGTTCCTCATGGCCTCTGTAGTGTGGTCCCCCAGTGCAGAATGTTACATGTTCACTCATGGCCTCTGTAGTGTGGTCCCCCAGTGCAGAATGTTACATGTTCACTCATGGCCTCTGTAGTATCGTCCCCCAGTGCAGAAATGTTACATGTTCACTCATCATGGCCTCTGTAGTGTGGTCCCCCAGTGCAGAATGTTACATGTTCACTCATGGCCTCTGTAGTGTGGTCCCCCAGTGCAGAATGTTACATGTTCACTCATGGCCTCTGTAGTATCGTCCCCAGGTGCAGAATGTTACCTGTTCACTCATGGCCTCTGTAGTGTGGTCCCCCAGTGCAGAATGTTACCTGTTCACTCATGGCCTCTGTAGCGTGGTCCCCCAGTGCAGAATGTTACCTGTTCACTCATGGCCTCTGTAGCGTGGTCCCCCAGTGCAGAATGTTACCTGTTCACTCATGGCCTCTGTGGCGTGGTCCCCCAGTGCAGAATGTTACATGTTTCACTCATGGCCTCTGTAGCGTGGTCCCCCAGTGCAGAATGTTACCTGTTCACTCATGGCCTCTGTAGCGTGGTCCCCCAGTGCAGAATGTTACCTGTTCACTCATGGCCTCTGTAGCGTGGTCCCCCAGTGCAGAATGTTACCTGTTCACTCATGGCCTCTGTAGTATCGTCCCCCAGTGCAGAATGTTACATGTTCACTCATGGCCTCTGTAATATCGTCCCCCAGTGCAGAATGTTACATGTTCACTCATGGCCTCTGTAGTATCGTCCCCCAGTGCAGAATGTTACATGTTCACTCATGGCCTCTGTAGTATCGTCCCCCAGTGCAGAATGTTACATGTTCACTCATGGCCTCTGTAGTAATGTCCCCCAGTGCAGAATGTTACATGTTCACTCATGGCCTCTGTAGCGTGGTCCCCCAGTGCAGAATGTTACATGTTCACTCATGGCCTCTGTAGTGTGGTCCCCCAGTGCAGAATGTTACATGTTCACTCATGGCCTCTGTAGTATCGTCCCCCAGTGCAGAATGTTGCATGTTCACTCATGGCCTCTGTAGTATCGTCCCCCAGTGCAGAATGTTACATGTTCACTCATGGCCTCTGTAGTATCGTCCCCCAGTGCAGAATGTTACATGTTCACTCATGGCCTCTGTAGTATCGTCCCCCAGTGCAGAATGTTACATGTTCACTCATGGCCTCTGTAGTGTGGTCCCCCAGTGCAGAATGTTACATGTTCACTCATGGCCTCTGTAGTGTGGTCCCCCAGTGCAGAATGTTACATGTTCACTCATGGTCTCTGTAGTATCGTCCCCCAGTGCAGAATTTTACATGTTCACTCATGGCCTCTGTAGCGTGGTCCCCCAGTGCAGAATGTTACATGTTCACTCACGGACACTGACTGAAGGAAGTCCTGACTCTGCCCTCATTAATCATAGACCATGTACAGTGTCAAGTGGTTTTTTGTTGGTGAATTGTGGCATCCGGCTAACCTCTTGACTTCTGGTGCTTGACTGTGATTCATTAGGGTACTACTGGATGTGTGTCAGTGTGACTTGAATGTGTGTATATATGTGTGTGTGTGTGCGGTGTGTGTGTGTGTGTGTGTGTGTGTGTGTGTGTGTGTGTGTGTGTGTGTGTGTGAAAAATGTTGTTGCTTCTGTGTTCACACTCGCATGAGTTGTTTGCCAGATAAAACTGACCAAAACTGATATTATAGATGCTGGATTTTGTTCTTTGATTTTTAAGACTTGGCATACAAATCAGAGAGGCAGAATAGAATGATTAAACCCAGGTTGTAATCTACATGCAAGGACCGTTGCAAACTATGGGAAACAAAGAGAGAAAAGTTGAATTGCTATGACTCAGTGGTTGTAGGGGCAGTGAGCTGTCAGAGGTTCACCATGTTCAGAGCATAGCATGATGGAAGCAGAGCCATCCCTTCTTCCGCCTCCTTCACCCTTTCTGATCTGAATCATCCACCCATTGTTTACTGCTGAGTGGACGGAGATTGTTTTCAGGCCATACAATTCCCAGTGGTTTGAACTCGCGATGGTGAGCTTGGCAGGCAGACACTCTTACCATTGTACTACTGTCCCCTGTATTGCAACAGTTCTGGAGAAAAAGTTGCTTGGTGGGGTGCTTGTGTACACAGTTTCTGTGATCAGCACAGAGCATGAATACATCAGTTATCCATAGATGATGGCAAGTAAGGATGTTGAGATCATGTCAAGAAAAAAGCTAAGGTTGGAGTCCCATCGCCTAAAGGCTAAAGGGGTTTACATGCTGTGGTAATGGCTCTTCCTGTCTGGAACAGAGCACTCCTTCTACTGCCTTAACCTTCCCTGATCTGAGTCAGGCATGCATGTTCTGTTGGGTGGACAAAGAGGGTTCTGTCATCTCCATGAGCAAAGGTTCTAATTGTTTGAATACAAGACCCTCTTATCAAGGCAGGTGTTGATTATCATGAAATGTGTTTGTAACTTTGGGAACTAAAGTGACCTACTTTTGTTTTTAGTTTTGGGACAAATGCCAGAGTTCTTTGCCAATTTCAGTTTCATTCAGTGAGAATTTTTTGTTCTTGATGTGTGTGTGTGTGTGTGTGTGTGTGTGTGTGTGTGTGTGTGTGTGTTTCAAGCAGGGAAAACAGAAAGTGATCCTTGCAATCTTTTGGTTGTGTGTTTCATTTGGACAACTCTTTCATGTGCTCATCTGTTCTCTCCAACCCATTCAGACATGGAGGAGAATGGAGATGATGAGGACAAGAGGCCCCCTCCACCGTGGGCTGCCGACCTGAAGAAGAAGAATCGGCCATTTGTCTCTCCCAGAATCCGCCAGACACTGGGGGAGAGAGCAACGGCAAAACGATCACATCACCATACAAGGCGCTGACAGAACAGAAAACGCCCCTGTCATAAATTCAGGTATGCTTGGTTAGTGCGTGCATCATACTATCTGCTGTTGTTTGGATGTGTATGTAGTAAAACAACCAAAGAGAAAAAAAAAAGAAAGGATTTCTTTGATAAGATGGTCTACGAATTCAAAACCTGTGTGCTTCATCCATTCCCAGGTTTTTGCACTCACACGCTGTAGGTATATTCTGTACACTGTTTTTACAACAAACATGCTTAATACTGCTTCAGATATCTGGCAACAGATAAAGGGTCAAAACCACAAGTTCTGTCTAGAATGGGCCAAGGGTCATGGTGCTCTCAAAACTTGTGACCGTCTGCAACAACATCCTCTCTCTCAGTTCCAAAGTGAGAAATGATGCATACCCTAGTCCAATCAGTCTTTCTCTGTGCTTGTGAAACGTGGACCCTGACAGCATATCTACAAAGAAGAACCCAGGCATTTGAAATGAGATGGTTCCGCACAAAAGAATTCGAACTACCATTGGCATCTTCAGAAACCTGCTGACAACAGTCATGAAACACAAACTGAAATGGTATGGTTACATTTCTCGATCATGCAGCCTTGTGAAAACCATCACGCAGGGCACGGTGTTAGGAAACAGAAGGAGGAGCAGACAGAGAATGATGAAGACAGCATCCAAGAATGGAAAGACCTGACCTGTGGCAAGTGCTGAAGAGCGGCTGAGGTCAGACAATGGAGGTGGAACATCAGTTCAAGTGGTGTTCCAGTGATCCTGGAAATGCTCCACTCTACTAAGATATACTCTGAATTAGAAGAGTGTGCTGCAGGGTAGAAAAAATGGAAAAAAGGTTTGTTTTACAAATGAAATGAATAAAAGCCTGGTAGTCCAAATCACTCCAAATTAGGAAGAAAATTCTGATAGCGAGTGTAGTCTATCTGCATGTGTGTGTTTTGAGTGTTGTTGATCTGTGTGTGACAGATCATTATGGTTCTTTACCTTCATTCTAAAAGATATGAAATTCACTTTGACCATTGACGTCAGCTCACCACATCTTTGACATCCAGGTCATTGTGCTTTACATCTGAACTGATTTCAAACGCATGTTGTCTGTGCTGATGTTTTGGTTAACATCATTCGATTTAGCAGCACCAGGATGGCTGAATCATCCGCAGGTACTGTACTGTCACTTGATGTGGCCAAGCACACCGAAGACAATGTGAGGAGCAGTGTTTACATTCTTCTTTGGTTCGTTCTACTGCCAGTTGCAAATGGCATCCACATGACTGAAATCTTCTTTCCCCCAACACTACCTCTGTATGCTCAGCTCTTCCCTAGCATCCCATGGAAAGGTGATGTACAGTCGCCATCAGCAGGTGGATATGGGAGATCTGCTGTGAAGGGAAAATTGCCCACAGGCCACTCACTTATTTAAAGGTTAATTTGGTAGCAATATGTATTATTTATTGTTTTATCTCATTAATTTTTTTTTTGATAGGCTGATGAAATCTGGCTGAATAAAGCCAGAAGGATGATCTGACACAAGCATCTGTATGTAGTGAGAAGTCCATTTTCTATACAAGCCCTGACTTGACCAGAGCAAGTAGTGGGAAGTAATGATGCTTTCAGGTCAAAGCCAGACTGCCTTTTCATCCGCTGACTCCCGAATGTTGACTTCAGGTGGTAGGCACTGCTGTGTTTTTTGATTCCCAGGCATGTGCATGCAAAGCTACAGCTCCATGTAGTTGCAGTATCACAGAGAAGGTGTAGGCATTTTTATCAAGCAGCTAAGTGGGGTAATGCACAGAAAAAGCTTGTAGCCATGTCTAAACCCTGGTAGCCAAACTTTTGTGCAGCAAAACGTGCGCACGCACACATGCACATGCATGCAGGCACGCAGGCACACACACACACACACACACACACACACACACACACACACACACACACACACACACACACACACACACACACACTCATACACACTCACACCCTCATGTACACTCACATTCACACACTTGCACTCACACACACACACACACACACACACACACACACACACACACACACACACACACACACATTCACACACACATACACACACACACACACACACACACACACACACACACACACACACACACACACACACACACACACACACATTCACACATTTACACACACACACTCATGGAGGCCAAGGAAATGACACTTACTGCAGTAACTGTTGAGAAAACAGTTGGCCATCTGTTATATGAGAATGAGATTAATTGTCAAAAAAATGCCATGAACAGATACTAGCAAGACTCAGTGACTTGAAAACAACTTCTTTTTTTTTCTCATATTGCATATCTTCTTGATTCTTCCCTCAAAAAAAAAAACAACAAACAAAATCTTCGAGCCTTTTTTAATGAAAAAGACAGGGCACAAAGTGTGGCCTCTGGTGCCTGCATGAATTCCTGACAGAGAGCAGACTTTCAGAAGGCAATACTTCACACTCAGTAACAAGTTTGTGCAGAGTCTCCTCTGTGGTGGGGGCCAAAGGTCCAAGGGGGAGCAGAGTTCTTATTGAGAAGGGTGATAGGGAGGAGGGGAGGTAAGAGCATAATGTGACAAGGAGTGGTAAGAAAAAAACCATCACTGTTCCAGCTTGGATAATTCCAGAAAAATAATGCTTACCAGACCGACTCTCTGATAGCATTTAGCCGACAGTCCAGCACTTTGATCACAGAAGAACTGTTAGCATTGTACACTTTGTCTTATCATTTAAACTGTTCCTGATCAGCATAGAGTTTGTGTTTGCACGCAGCAGAGGTTAGCCCTGATGAAGATGGTAAGTTATGGTTGATTCTTAGTGCTGAAATTTTGTAAAGAAAAAGACAGCTTTCACTCTTTTCTGCTGGCACAAAAATGATAATTTTCATTTGATTTAGTTATGAAGATCAAAACTGCACGCTGTTATCACATGAGTAATTTTTTTTTCTACCCCTTTGAGTGAAATCACTGTCATTGTAACTGCAACTTTTGACATTAAGAATGTTCACATTACTGTCACATTTTTGTGGTGGTTGTTTTTATTTGTAAGTTTTGCTCTTTTTTTTTTTTTGGTCTTAATTTCTACAAATTGTGTTGTCCGTGCATGTGTGTGTGTGTGTGTGTGTGTGTGTGTGTGTGTGTGTGTGTGTGTGTGTGTGTGAGTGTGTGTGTGTGTGTGTGTGTGTGTGTGTGTGTGTGTGTGTGTGTGTGTGTGTGTGTGTGTGTGTGTGTACCTTTACCTGTGGTTTTTTAGCCACTTTTGTCTCTTACTGTCATCAGATCCATTACACTGAAGGCATTATTACATGTTTTAAAACGTTTCACTTAGGTGTCTCTGATAATCTTGGATGGGAATCATGAAAGCTTGTGGACAAGGGAGAAACTTTGCCCTGAAAGTAATAGTGCTCATTGTATGATGCATGGAGCCTGTCCCTTGAGACAAAACAGAGGTACAGGGGAGTGTTACATTAATAATCCACATGCATTCCTTCCACAGGGGGCTAAAGGGGAGGGAGTCATAACTTGGTGTCAATATGAATGCAAAGGAAGAATTTGGGCTGGAATGAGAAAGCTGTAAACCAAATGAATATTCATGATTGCAAAGCAATGTTTCTTGGAAAACGCAGTATAAAACAGAGCAGCGAATAATCATCAAATATGCCTTCTTCAGATGACACCAGTTACAGACATAAAAAAAAAAAAATGCACCATTAACTTACTGACAGTCATGTGGGCAGTTTTGTTTTGTGCATGATTTTCTTTTCATGTTTTCTGCTTTTGATGTCTGAAGAAGACATGTTTGTTGAAAATTCACCTGTGGCCATACACCACAATTAGGAATATGCACTCGGTATGCTATAGAATCCATGTAAACATTTGGAGCATAAATTTTGAGTTGCACATTAATGTATAATTGATTAGAGATCAAAGGAACAATCCCTCACCAATTCTGTTACTAGATCATATGGATTTCTACTGATGACATTATTCGCAATGTAGAAATGCATGAGCTGCCCCATAGCTGATGTCGCAGTTCAGGTCTTCAGGCTCACCTGTGGCCTTAACTCTGCACCAGCTGGTCTACCTGAAATGGCCCCATTCCTTTCATTTTGATCTGCCTGCTTGGAACCATGTGGCATGTTTCATGATGGGCATGTGGAAGAGAAGAAAAACCTTGTTTCAGACAGAACAAACACTCTCAGAGCAATCCAGTTGTGACAGTTCGAAATGCTTGACTCCTTAAGGAAAGTTTTGGCTCATAAATTGTTTGTGTGTAGCCTGACGTGTGTATGTATGGGTGTGGTTGTGTGTTGTAGAGTGGGTAGGGCTGGTGTGTGAGTAACATTTGCAGTAAGGCTGTATGAAAGATGAGATGGCAAGAAGAAGAGGAAAACGAGAGGGAGTGTTCAGTTGGGAATGTGTCTGTTGCAGGATTAATTGATAACAGTTTGTCTTCAGTCTATAATGGCCATCTTATTTATTTTGTTTGTGTGTGCATTTGCATGTGTGTGCTACCTATTCGCTCGACAGGCACAAGTTGTGTTTATTTTCTTCCATTATTCACCTGTATGTAAAAGATTAAGGAGGGGGTAGTTGTTTGGGATTTTTGTATTGTTTGCTTTCGATATTTTTTAGTGTTTTTTTTTTTTAGTAGGTGTAACACAGGTGTTTTGTGTTGTGTAATACATAAATGCATGGTCATTCTCATGCTTGTGTGCTGTCACATGTTTAGCATGTGCACAAAACATGAATGATTTTTAAAACACATCTTTTCTCAAGATATTTGCAACCATAGCTACTATTGAAATTGACATAACATTTTGATACATGCATTCATACCAATTTGGGGGGGGGGGGGGGGGGGGGGGGGGGGGGGGGGGGGGGGGTGGAATTTTCCTATTTTGAAATCAGTTGCAAAATCCCAAATTAGGAGCGGGAAGTGCAGAATTTCAAAATTTGGTTTGAAAAAAAAAAAGTACTGTGTTGGTATCATTTTTGGAAATGGCTGATGAAATATTGCCAAATAAAGTGATATTCTACGAGTGTGGGCATTGGGAAGTACATTATCATTTTAAAACAGTTGAAGCACTAAGGAGTCAGTATACTTCTCAATTAAAACCAAGTTGCTCCTTCATTCCTGCATATCCTTCCTGAACTTGGACACCAGAAGGATTTTTCCTAGCCTCATGCCAGCTTGTAGCCACTGCAGCATTCAGTTTGACTTTCAGGTCGAGACGAATACAGCCCAGCTGGATGAAGAGCAGTCAACACACGAAGAAGCCGCCGCCGCCTGTGGTTCCCAGCAAGCCTGTCGTGGCCAACAAGCCGACCATCAAGCCACCCACCGAGAATCTGATGAGGCAGTACGAAACACCCAAGTGGAAGCGGGATCTGGCTGAGAAAAAGAAACGCGCGTGAAGCTGAGGTAAGTTTCACTTTGTTTGTATCAGCCCTCTGTGATATGTAACAGTGTGCACAAAACATTTTAGCAGATTTTAAATGTAATTAATAGCAAACTGCAAAAAAAAAAAAAATGTACACAAATGAATCACAAGACAAAACACGACACGTTTCGACCTGTTAGGTTTTCTTCAGGCAAGAGACGAAACACTGGACAAGGACACTGTGCAAGCAATCATTTATTTTCATCCACTTCAGTGCAAGATGGGCTTGAAGTCGAAACGCATCATGTTTTGTCTTGTGATTTGTTTGTCTATGTTTTCTTGTTAGTTCGCTATTAATTACACTTAAAATTTGTTTAGATTTCTGCCTGCGGTCACCACACTTTGCAAACTAGATACACCTTTTAGGCTTTGCATGCATTTGCATGAGTACACAAGGACAGACAGAAAAGCTGAACTTCCAGGTTCCGGAAAGATCAGAATTGACGTAGGATAATGTCAAAGCTCTGTGGTCCTATATGCCCTGTTCTTGTGGTGAGCATAGTTTTGATTTCCCTTCCTGATCCCGTATGCCACAGTGAAGGAGAGGGTTACCAGTTCCGCAGCTGTGAGCACTCTTCCATGTGTGAACTGTTCTTTGCAGTCGTCAGAAAAGTGGGTTTTGCTGTGGGCAGTTTTGCCACATTTGTTACAGTCAAACAGGCTTAAGAGGAACGCTGGCAGTGTAAGTATCAAACAAACTCCTATGCAGATTTGTTACCGTGAATCATTTGAGCAGTCCTCTGCTGCATGATGAATATTCATAAGCCGCAAACAGCAAGCGAAAATGTCACTTCACATTGTTAGACCTACTTTTTGCACGACACAAGTGGAGAAAACAGCCCGCTGTTTGGGGACGATCTGGTGCAACAGTTTAGCTTCAGACAAAAGCTTCCCGTGGTTTCAGGGTTGTCATTGCCTGGCAGCTCCCCTATTCACGTCCAAGTCTTCAGTGTCAGCTAGTTCTTTGGAGCTGACTTTGAATGGATGTGGTGGTGGTTCACTCACTGTGGTTCCAAGACTAAATGGATGTGGTGGTGGTTCACACTCACTGTGGTTCCAAGACTAAATGGATGTGGTGGTGGTTCACTCACTGTGGTTCCAAGACTAAATGGGTGTGGTGGTGGTTCACTCACTGTGGTTCCAAGACTAAATGGATGTGGTGGTGGTTCACTCACTGTGGTTCCATGACTAAATGGGTGTGGTGGTGGTTCACTCACTGTGGTGCCATGACTTAATGGGTGTGGTGGTGGTTCAGTCACCGCAGTTCCATGACTGAATAGATATGGTGGTGGTTCACTGTGATTCAGTGACTAAATGGATGTGGTGGTTCACTATGGTTCCATGACTAAATGGATGTGGTGGTGGTTCACTCACTACATATGGTTCCATGATTGAATAGATGTGGTGGTGGTTCACTATGGTTCCATGACTAAATGGATGTGGTGGTGGTTCACTCACTACATATGGTTCCATGATTGAATAGATGTGGTGGTGGTTCGCTATGGATCCATGACTAAATGAATGTGGTGGTGGTTTACTCACTACATATGGTTCCATGATTGAATAGATGTGGTGGTGGTTCACTGTGGTTCTATGACTAAATGGATGTGGTGGTGGTTCACTCACTACGTACGGTTCCATGATTAAATAGATGTGGTGGTGGTTCACTATGGTTCTATGACTAGATGGATGTGGTGGTTCACTATGGTTCCATGACTAAATGGATGTGGTGGTGGTTCACTCACTACATATGGTTCCATGATTGAATAGATGTGGTGGTGGTTCACTATGGTTCCATGACTAAATGGATGTGGTGGTGGTTCACTCACTACATATGGTTCCATGATTGAATAGATGTGGTGGTGGTTCACTATGGATCCATGACTAAATGAATGTGGTGGTGGTTTACTCACTACATATGGTTCCATGATTGAATAGATGTGGTGGTGGTTCACTGTGGTTCTATGACTAAATGGATGTGGTGGTGGTTCACTCACTACGTACGGTTCCATGATTAAATAGATGTGGTGGTGGTTCACTATGGTTCTATGACTAAATGGATGTGGTGGTTCACTATGTTTCCATGACTAAATGGATGTGGTGGATCACTGTGGTTCCATGACTAAACAGTAATTGTCAGTAGAGGGCGTTGTACCTGGGACCTTGTAAGTGTTGGATCAGAACTGGCTCCATTGAACAACACCCAAGTGATTCCGTAACACAGTGTCTTCCATGGGTGTTTGCCCCATGCCATCCTGATACTCATAGCTCTCTCCCTGGATTGCTGGCACAAGGATTGGTAAAGAACAAGTCTGGGTGCAGTTGTGTGTGGTGGAGCTGGAGCGGGTGGTGTGTAAAGCAGGGCTCCCACTTCTCCATAAGTATGTGGATTTTACAAAATTATTAAAATGAGAATTTGGAGAGGAAAAAAAAAAATCAATTTCAGCCAAAAAAAATTATCATGGTAGAGAAAAGAGCGGGAAGGATAGAGTGTTGCGCTGCATCATGACAGCGACATTCTATACAGAGATGTAAACGTTTTTCCAGATGATGCCAGTGGTGGAGAGCAGTCTGGAATCCAGCGATCACTCGGCGTCCAGTTCCACGAACGGTGGGGGCTCTTCCAGAGCGCCTCAGTGGCAGCAGCAGCTCAGTCTACGCAAGAAGTCCAACACAGACGCTGTGACCGGTCAGTCTGGAGACATGTGGCATAAACTTGAAAACTCAAATCTGTTCATTCACGTTACACAGTTGGTAGTTGTTTGCATTGTTATTCAGAAATCATTGTTTATGATGGTAAAATGTTGGTAACTATTTATCATAATAGTGGCTAGTATGTTTGAAATTTAATGACAGTGTGCGGTAATAGTTTAAAGTTAGGGTTCTTCATCCTTTTTCTATAGGAAATAGTATATGGGCACTATTCTGTGAAATGTGAAGAAGGCATGGGTTGGGCCTGAGATTTGAAATGTGAACTTGGGGTTGTATCTTAAAAATAAAGTATGACGATTTGGATCGTTAAGGAGAGGGTAAAGTGTGCACATGCTGCTTGTGTCTTAGAATAAGACTGTGACTACCTAGGCTGTGCTTGCAGGTGCCTCAGTTGTCTGAAAGCTGAAACTGAGGATGTCCACGTTCTGTCAGACAGTCCAGCAGTGGATGTGTGGTGGAAGCTGTCTGAGAGAAACTCTAAACATCCGGGCTCTTTTTTAAATTAGTCTCTGTAGGTGTACGGGTGGTGTCTCGTAATGTTCACCAAAGTGATGAAATCTGCCTTTTCCCCCCCACAATATTCAGAGGTAAAACTTTGTTGAATGTGTGTTTACTTCTTTTAATTGCATCCTTCCATTTCTGACAAAAGATGTAGCAAGCGTACTGTTCGTATTTACACAGAGTATTCATATTGTGACAGACCAGATGCAATCATAGCTGCACAGACCATCGTACATTTAATTTTTAATGTGTATGAATCATGTGAATCAAACACCTTCATTATTAAGAATATTTTTCATGTCAGAATAATCTAGTTGTGTGGTTTCCAGAAGAGGAGGGGGAGAATGGAGAGACTGCTTCTGATTGGGCCAAAAAAGCTGAAGAGAGGCGTGCACGGCTCATAAGTAAGATGTCCATTTGTTGTTTGATTTGGTTGTTGAGAAGGATGAGGGTTTGAACGTGTGTTTATGCCTATTCGGTTTAATTTTTTGTTTGTATATGTGGCTGTTCAATCATAAAATTAATCTCTGTTACTTGAATTTTATGAATATTTAAGCTTGTTTCATGTTGTTGCTAGGTTAGGGTTTTTCTGTTTGTTTCAAAATCTGCATACACCCTCTTCTGTCTTTCTGTTCTCGTCTCTTTCTCTGTCTTTTTCAGTCTGATAGTCAAGGATTACAAACAGCTACATATACTATTCAGTTTCTGTGCTTACACATAACACAGAACTGTATATAATGTAAGGATTACAAACAGCAACTTATACTTATTCAGTTTCTGTGCTTACACATAACACAGATCCATATATGATATTTACATATTTGCCTGTGTATAGCCATGCAAGCATATTTTCACGTATGTCTACACATTCTGTTTGTAGGCATAGAATATCAGTTACAAAATGAGAAATAGGCATAAAATATCAGGTACAAAATGAGAAATAGGCATAGAATATCAGGTACAAAATGAGAAGAAAAAAAAAGCAGTCACATCTGCTCGCACACACACCAGGTAATGTCCTATACAGTATGTGTAACTGTTGCTGTTCTTGTATCTGTAATGCCATACCTTTGCACGTTTGTTCACACGATTGTACTGTGTTCATTGCTCCCCACTTCCCCTCTCCCCTCTCTCCCTCCTTTCCCCATAGTGGATGTTGAATATCATACCAGAAAGGAAACACAGTGATCTTACATCCATCCATACGCGCTGCTTCCAAGTAAAGGGGAAAAAATGCCCGTCTTTGCAGCAGTGATGTAATGAAGTTGTAGACTAAGGCTTTGGTCAGTGTTCATTGTGCTTGTAGGGTACATTTGAATGAAATTCTGTGGAGACTGTATGTGAAGGGAAATAGCGACCCTTTTCATTCATTTTTCTTTTCTCTTTGTTCCAGAATCAGGACTTTTTGATCAGGGGAATGCGTGGAGGAATCGTAGATCCCACCATTCAGATTGGGCGGCGACTTGAGTGGCTTCCGATGATGGCGGTGGTGATGGTGACCCAGTGATTGTTATTGAGAGTGGCAGCTCCCTGAAACTTCTTCTTCATCTTGTTCCCCTTTGTTTCCATTCCACGTGTGGCATGAAATGGCGGGCTGATTTCATTGGATCCCTTGGCAGATCCTTTGTTTCTGTATGAATTACCTGGATGTTGACACTGTCTGCTGGTGTGCACGTTGTGCGCAGGGAAGTTACTTCAAGTTCTACAGTGCCTGAGGAAAGGAGGGAGGAGAGAATGAGACTTTTTCCCATCTGACTCACGGTCATCTCGCCTACATAAACAAATTATAAACAATGTCAATCTGCATTCTAAAATAAGAGAAAGAAAAGTATACAAAATCACAGAAACAAACTGGTTGGAGGGCAGGTTAATTTTTTTTTTCCCACTCATTCCAAAAATTCATTTAAAGTATATAAAAAAAAAAGGAAAAAAAAAAAATCTACTCCCTGTACATTTTATGCACTTTTGTGATTTGTGTGTGTGTGTCTTTGACTTAAAAATTTACTGGAGAAAGTTTGTATTACTACAGTATTTATAGAAGGAAAATTGCGTTCATGTGTTACTGAAGAAAAGGTTAATCTTGTTTGATAAAGAGAATGAAACAAAACATCACAAGGGTCATGACAGTCACCAGATGTCTTCACTGATTCGGTGTACTTCTTTGAGTATATTTTTAACATCAATATGTTTTCAAGGCCAATACTGATCAATTAGTTTACACCATGCATGAAATTATACTGATTTCAGATCTTGGGGTCAGAAGTAGACGTCACATTTTTCTTTCCTGCATGATGGTGTGTTTCAGTGTTTCATCTTTTTTAAAAAAAAAAAATAATTAAGAATGCTTAACAGATCAGCATTGATCATAGTAATGACGATTTAAATGGAAATCTCTTAAAATTCCCAAGCTGATAGCCAGAAGGAATAAGAAGTAAATGTACTGACTTGTTGGTCACATTCGTGCAAAATTCACAAACATGGTTCAGCTTCATTTCTGTTAACCCATGTGGTATGCAGTGGATGTGTGCTATATCACCCATACAGCTGATTTTTATCCTGTAACTGACTCTGTACTCAAGCTACTTCTGCCCAGTTTATATGACATTAGCAGTGCACCCCACGCAGGATAGTTAATGTTGGGAGCGGTTTGCAAAATGTTTAGCTCAGTCACTGACAAAAACGTTACTCAAAACTTAACCAGAGTCTGTCCAGCCACTAGCAGATTGTTCTGAAGTAGGATGTTGAAATGACTGTTACATCTAGCCACAGTACATGGTAAGAATGATCATCGCTTCTGTATCACATCATCGTGGCACTGCGCTGGAGCATTGAAGTATCACCGCCAGTGGAATCTGTGCATTTCAGCAGACTTAAGGCAGAATATGTCAAATTTCTTGTGTATTTTTTGGTATGGTTGCGACGGAAAGAAAGGGAGGACAGTATATGCGTTATTCCTGCATGAACCAGGAAACGCTGAGTTTGGCTGTATTGTCAGCTTCATGTAATCAGTGCTTTGATACACATGCCAGGCTTGGCTGCCATGTTGACCACGTTATGCTGTGGGTTTTTTTTTTTCATCAGAACGTGTCATCTTCCATCTGAAGAGAACCCATAACCTTTGCTTGCAAACAGATTTACTTTGAAAAGTCCTTTTCAAGAGTGAACTCTTTGTCTTTAGGAAAGTTTTCCCCTTTCATCTGTTGATATGTTCATCAGCAAAAGAGATGTTGTCTTCCCTTGTTTTACCATAGTATCTTTCAACAGCAAATAGGCATGGTATTCCTTATCCATGATAATCACAACTACTTGCATTCCTTCATGACCACACAGTTTGAGGCGCCATGGGCTTGACTAATGTATCTATGTATTTGTGTATACATGTGCATGTGACTTACTTTGCCGTCTGCTTTTCCACTATTAAAGTGTCTATGCGCGGGCAGCTGCAGAAACTGAAGTTTTGTCAGGTGATGATTAAATGCTTTCCTTTTTTTAAACCTGAGTCCAGATTGACAGATTTTGTTTTTGACAAATGTGAAAAAAAAGCTTGAAAGTTTAGTGTTACAGGTAGACATGGGTTGAGGCATAATATGTGTGATCAGTGTGTGTTATCTTCTCACAGTCAAACACAAAATAGATTAGTTTAACTTTAATTGCAGCAATTGTGATTTTTTTCCTTGCTGATTGTTCAACAGTGTGTAAACAGGAAGACTTTTAGACAGATTGATGCATAGAAACACCAAGATAATCATGAAAAGCATGTGGTTTTCTTTCCTTTTGCTTTCTCTATGTAAAAAATCCTACAGTAGATATACCCATTGGAAGCATACAAACAGTTCGATAAATGAGGAAGAAAAAACTAATGACAGATAGTGTATTTGAATAAGTGTTGTGCTTTAAAGATTTATATTCCATAGTATTAAACTTGAAGGATGCATGAACAATACATCTTTCTTGAAGGAAGATTTTCTGCACAGATTTCGTTATTCAAAAACAATACATATAACTTTTTTTGTGTAATGTGCATATGACTGTTTGAATGTATCTGTGAGTGTGTGCATCTGCATTTAAGAGCTGAATATAGGTGTGTTGAATGTGAATGATATGCAATAGCTATGAAATCCTTGGACCAGTTTATTCCCAGTGCAATAACATCATTCATGCTGTGTATATAGATCATGTGTGCTGAAGGAGAAAATGCTTGAAAGTGCTGATGTGTTGTGACCTGTACAGTGTTTCTCATCCCAGTAAAGATTCTCTAAGATTGATTTTTCTCCCTTTAGAGAGTTTTTTTTTCCCTTGCCAGGACACTTCATTTACACTGGATTTACTTTCCAGTTAAATCCCCTGTCAGATTAACCCTTTAAACGACCAAGGTTTTTGATGTAACATTCCAGCAACTTCAAGACTGATTTGAGTGCCAAACAAAATTAACTCGTTTATTACATCCCCTAACTCCACCCCATCCCCATCCCTCACTAGAAAGGTACAAATCACCCTAGATTTTTTAATAACGATAAATTGGTAGGGGGGAAAAAAAAAGATTGCTGAATAGATATCGGATCGTCGATATGTACTTGCTTGTGTGTGTGTTGCAGATGCTTAAAATGACCTTGATTTTTTTTTCATTTTTAATTAGGTAAATTTAGAATCCATCCACAACCTTGACGCTAATCCTGAAGTCTTCGTTGCCTCACAGCGCTATTGAAGTTTGAAGCCAGTACAGATCGCTTGCCCACTGAACATGATTTTCTGAGCTGTTGTTATCAATTCCCCAGCGCCTAGGTCATTAATTCAATCATAGTGAATGGACAGTCATTTATTGCTCAACCGTAGTTACACTCGACTTGAGTTCCAACATGATATTTAAAAAAATGACAGAGTCAGATCAAAGTGTTGTGTAAATTGTGTCTGAGAATCTCAAAAGGCACATCTTAGAAATCGAAAGCTTCCCAAAAAGCCTTAGGAGAATGAAATGTACAATTGCCCTGGACGGATGGAATTTCTTTCTTTCTGTGTACGCAGGCTGATACTCCTGCGGACACTGCCTATATAGACAGGCAGTGGAGTTTTGTGTGTATGACCGTTTTCAATCCCGCCATTAAGGCAGCCATACTCCATCTTTGGGGAAGGTGCATGTTATGTGTAACATGTCATCCATACCAACTGCCAAACTGGCCTTCTCTTCCAAAAGTTGTTGATGGGATTTTTATGTGTGTGCAAGATGTTGTGCATGTGTTCACACATGGAACCTCGGTTTATAGTCTCATTCGAAGGACTGTATTGGAAATGGAGTCAGAACCAATGTTAACTCCGAGGCAAAAATCCCCCTGTACTGAAACTCGAACCCGCAACCCCAGGATCACGAGTCCGGCGCTCTACCAACTGAACTATTCCGGCCCCCGACGGATGGAATAAGGCGGATCAGTATACAAATGGTGATCGTGGGTGGGAGCAACAGGAGAGAACAGGAATTAAAGGTGAAAGGCGCAGGTTTTTGTGTTTATTTCTTTAATGATTTGATTATAGGGTACCTCCACTGTACTTCTCATATGGTGCTTCAAATGCGCTTCACCGACTAATCATATGCACAATGTTCATTCCTTTTTGTTATGTTCATGACGTCCATACTATTGGATCATGCACTAACTCTCATGGTCTGACCAACCAGTAGTCAGCCAGTGTATTCTTTCAATTCCTCCATTGTTTATGTCACTAACTGCCAGTGAACTGTACACATCAACGTATTTCAGCAGTACTTTGATTGATCAATTAGTTAAGGTGTTTAAAGGCTAGACCAAACAAAAGTTTGCTGAATTTGTTTGTGAATGTCTGGCTAAGTGCCTTTATTATTCTGTGGTTTGATTGAATGGGGAAACAGTAACTCGCTCTTCTATTGTGTTTCATCAGTGCAAAGTTTTTGAGATGATGTTGGCTGGTTCTTTACCCGAGTCTGTTAATGTAAGCATTTGGATTGCAGCTGTCGTAGTTTCCCCCACAGTTGGCATCTTGCATGTATTTACCCTATAGTTTTGGAGCCTAATGATTGGAAGTTGAAGTTGTACATGCATTTGGTTCTGCTTATGGTTTGCCGGATGGGGAAATTGTTTTTTCCTGCTCTTAAGCATTAATGACAGACTTGTTTTGATAGTGCATAATCTCTCTGTCTGTCTCTGTCTCTGTCTCTCTCTCTCTCTCTCTCTCTCTCTCTCATGTGCTTGGGTGCACATACAAACACACATACATATTCATGTTCACATCTTGAGTCCACTCCCGACCCAAGTATATTTTATCCTATCTGGTGATAGTTCTGAAATGGCTAGCTTAGTTAAGGTCATTACAATTAGAGCTGCTAAGTGTTACACTTCTGGCAGAGCATGCTACAATCCCGTTGATAGTGCTATGCTGCTACAATTAACGACAAAATGATACAGCAAAAACAAAACGGGGGGGGGGGGGGGGGGGGGGGGGGGGGGGGGGGGGGGGGGGGGGGGGGGATTCTCATCAAGGACTTGGCGGTAGTTTAAATGGAACAGAAAATCATGTAGATTTTTTGATAGTTAACATACTTCAGCAAAAAAGTGGACCAGTTTAGTAAGCAGAATAGGAAAAAGGTGAAAAAGAATTGCTAGAGGTGATTACGATATTTTTTACCTTATTTATTGGTTTTGTTGTTGTCTGCTATTTTGGTTCTTTGTAGTTCCAAGTCAAAACCACATGATACTAATCTTAAATAAATGTCAGCGAACCGCCCAGAGAAACGTGGACAAACGAGTCACAAGACAAACCACAACGCGTTTCGACCTCTTAGGTCTTCTTCTTCAGGTGCAACAAACATGAAACAAATAATGAAAATGCACTTAGCTTTGATCGCTTCTGTGTTCAGCGCAAGAAAGAAGGCGTTGAAGCCTTCTTTCTTGCGCTGAACACAGAAACGATCAAAGCTAAGTGCATTTTCGTTATTTGTTTTCATGTTTGTTGCACCTGAAGAAGACCTAAGAGGTCGGAACGCGTTGTGGTTTGTCTTGTGACTCGTTTGTCCACGTTTCTCTGGGCGGTTCGCTGACATTATTTAATATTTGTTTAGATTTCCGCCTGCAGCAGTCGTTTCACTTTGCAACTAGATCCACATGATACTAATTGACAGTTCCACTTCTTTGCCGTTATATTGTTTGCAAAGCAAAGCGTTACTGAAAGTGCTGTTGAGGCTGACTTGTAACAATGCATACAAGTGCTACACTTGTATTTGGAATGCTTCACTTAAAATGTCAAAATGCTACACCCCAGTGCTCTGAGGCCTTACCAGCTCTGGAAACCAAACTTTTGTTCTTTTATTTTACAAGAAAATTTGATGTAATGGGTGTGTATTTCGTCATTTTATGTTTGGTTTAGATCTTAAACGCACCAACTTTTGTGCTTGAATAATTGTAATGTTAATGTGTTAAATCGCAACAGCTTCTTTGTTGAGTTTTGTGTAATATATGCATGGTTGTGTGCAGCTGAATAAGGTGGAGGTTTATATTTTATATATTTTTGACTTTTGTTTCTCAGAAGAGGTTCTCTTCTTCCATACCTTTGCTTTACATGAATGCTAACTGTTCAAAACAGTCAGGACATGGTTTTTGATATGCCTGCATCTATGCCTGCTTGGTGTGCAGTTCATGAATATATGTGGATATGCAGACACACATTGATGTATGTGTGTGTGTTTGGGGACCTATCTTATGTGTGTGTGTGTGTGTGTGTGTGTGTTTTATAAGGGCTTGCATGTGAGTGGACGTATATTGTCAGCTACATATCAAGAATGATGGCACATTGTTATTCTTAGGCACTGCACTGTCATGAAACCTTAAAAATGAAAAGAGGATGTGAAAATGAATATGCATATTCTCTCCATTGATTCAATACAGTGTTATATATATCTTAACTTCCTGTCTGACTGTGTCCAGCTGCGTTTGATTCTATTGAAGCAGTTGGCTTTTTTTTTTCTGCCTTTAAACTTTTCGATCTGGTCCAAGGAAAGCTGGTTTCCATTACCCTTCTGATCTTGTACATACTTCTGGCTTTTTCAGCATTTCAGTGCTTTTCTTTGGTAGATGGTGTAGTCCCAACGAAGGATGATGACTGGACAAAAAGATTTTTTTGTCCAATTTTTTTTTTTAAAACGTATGCAAGATTGGCTATCATATTGAAGACAGAATTTGCCTTTTGATGTGTTTGATACATTTTTTGTCTTTGTAAATCATTGCAGTTTTAATTTCTGTTATGGCATCACAATAGATATGTTCTCTTTTGTTTCATTTCATGGTGCAAGTTTCATTGTGTCATGTTCTGGTGTTTTATTTTACCCATGTACTAATGGTTTTAGTGTTTTGAACTTTGTCAGGAGTTGCTGTAGTATGAGTGGATATCACATTTGCATAATTGCTTATCACAACCCTCTCTTTCTGTCCTACCTGTGTTGTACTTTTAGCATTATTTGCATGCGTATGAAGCATGTGTTTGCTGGATCAAGACATTGTGTGACAAAAGAACAGCTGTTTTCTTTGTGACTGATAATCCTATGCAGTGATTAATGTGAGGTGATTTGTTGGTGACAGGATTTTACGAGAAACGATGCAGAGCGTCATGAAGTAATGCGGAGCATACTGTACTTCAGCTGTCCTCTTTTCTGGTCCTTTGACTTTATATCATCTCTTTTTTGCCATCTTCTCTATGCTTTCTCTCTCTCTCTCTCTCTCTCTCTCTCTCTCTCTCACACACACACACACACACACACACACACACACACACACACACACACACACACACACACACACCATGTACATATATATATGTATATGCATGTATGTATCAAGGTAGCCATTACAATCTGTCCAGCTGTTGAATTCTGATGGTTGATGTAACAAATTATGGTCTGCTCTGCAGGAGTGATGGACATTGCAGTTCTGCTAGCAAAGAATGCAAGTTTGAAGTGTACCTGGAGAAGCTGAAATCTCTCCGAACAAAAACAATGTACCAGCCAAATTTTTTACATGTGGGATCCTCCTCAAGATAATGAAATGTGAATGTTTGTTCAGTCAAATTTTCTAAATAACGTCGGTTAATTAAACATGGCTTATCAGTCAGTTTTCTTCCCAGGCCCATCACAGTTGAAGGGATGAATGTTCAGACAGAGCAAGATGCACCTCACCAGATTTTGACTTCTACCCTGATAGACAAACATACAAAAATGCAGCTGGTTTTTTTTTGTTGTTGTTATTGTTTCATTTAGTTGCACATGTTTTGTACCGAGGTAGGATATGTATTTTTTTAGCTGTCTGTTCTCTCTTTGACTTTTGTGTTTTTAGGTACAACTTTTTAAAATCATTGAGGAGAGAAATGTAGTGAAACTTGTGGCTCCCAAAGCTTCCTTTGGTCCAACATCAGTACATAGAATTAGTTTGAATAAGTGGAATGTTATTTCTGATCAGTTTTCTGTTACAGATACAAGTTATTGCTTGACGACATTTTGCCACCATGTTCTAATTTGCTGTTTGTGTGTGTTTGTTTGTGTTCCCCAGCTGAATAGACAGAGGCGGTGGTCACTGGGTGTATACACTCTCCTATGCTAATGTCATTGATTGCATTTCATTAGATGAGGGCATTACATACATCACCACACTGGATTGCCTTGCCAGGCAGGTGGCTGCAGTCTTGACTTCCGAGTCTTGTTACTGCTGTGGAGGGTATGGGTGTGGTATGATTATTGCCCTGTTTTCATCACACACATGTAGTCTTCACCTTGAGTTAAGTGATCAGCAGTATGTCTTTAAATGTTCATGAGATGATTTGTTTTACCAAGGCAGATTCTTTTTCATTCAACAGACCCGACTTTTCAGTAAAAAAAAAAAAAAAAAAAAATTGTTATGAGCAACTTAAATTCTGCGGAATAGAAACTTGGACCAGAAAAAAGGTGCAGTGTTTCATATCAGGCATTTCAGTCTGATTGATGATTGGTTTGTTAGAATTTTGATTTTGTCTTTACTGATTGTATCCCAGAATGTATTTGGGTCCAAACTTTAATCTGATTCTTTTTTTTTTTATTTGTAAAAATGAACAATTGGTACTGCTGCTCAATAAATGAAAAACTGACCTGAAAGAAAAATATCTCGGGTGTTTAAGTGGTGTGACATGTGCTCTCTCTCTCTCTCTCTATGTGCTCTCTCTCTCTCTCACACACACACACACACACACACAAAGTAACAGAATTTTTCACTCTCTCTTTCAATCTCTCAACACAAACTGAACTATTACAACAGCACACACCACACACCCTCAGACCTGGTAACAGAATTTTTTTTTGTTTTTTTTTTTTACATATGCAAAGCATATACAAAGTTCACGGATAATGATTACATACAATTGAATCCACACACAAATAAACACTTCTTAATCATAAGAAATAACAAGACCATCTTTGAATCACAATCTCAGTTAGTAAGAAAAAAAAATTCTACACCAGCCAAGGAGGTCAGAACTTGACCTCAGGGGCTGTCAGGTTGCTGGAACAGTCTACCTAGAGGTCTGAAAGCGAGCAAATCGAGATCTCTTTATGTTGTTTTGATTTTCTCTTTCCTTTCTATTCTGTGGCAGAAGCTTAAGCTAGTATAAAAAAAAAGATATTAGAATATCTGTCATGTCAATTTTTTTACAGTTGATTTGCATTCACAGGGAACAACATCAAAATCTAGCACCTATAGATGTGCTAAATACCAGTGTGTTTCATCAGCATATTATACTTCTCCACTGTCAAGTTACTGAGTATAAAACTGCGATCTGTATAATTATTTAAAAGAGATCTACATGTTGGTCACCAAGGCATATTGAAATCTAAATCATTGATTAAATCAGAGGAAACAGAATTGCATGAGATAGATTCGTAACAATTTTTATGGCAATTTTCGAGTTGCAAATCATCTTTCAGCGTGCGACACCCACATCATGATGTTCAAAATCAAGACATCCTGGCCTCGTTGAAAGGGAAACTTTCTTGTCTGCTATAGAAACAAGAATCATAGGATGGGTTTAGCACCTCTTTCGAATAGGTAATGGAGGTTTTACGAATGCTTAAAAATACAATCTTGAACGACCAAACCGACGTGCTTGTATGCGCCCGTTGGCCCGTTGAAACAGGTTTGAACATCTACTGAAAATTGAAATGCTCAAACAGTGAATTGTTTGACTTTGGGTGTTTTCATTTCCATCAGGGGGAGAGGAAGGAAGAGGGTGGGTGGGAGGCGGGGAGAGGCTGAGGGAAGGGTCGGTCGGGGGGGGGGGGGGGGGGGGGGGGGGGGAGGGGAGGGAGGAGAGGGAGGGGGGGGGGGGGTGTTTGCGAAGGTTGTATCGTTCTGAGCCCTTTTGAGACGAGTGTGTGTGAGGTGTGTGTGCTCTCGGTGCGTATGTGCGTGCTGCGTGCTCGTGTGGTGTGAGAGGGCTGGGGGGGGGGGGGAAGGAGGGGGGGAGTGGAGGGGTGGAGAGGGAGGGGGGGGGGGGGGGGGGGGGGGGGGGGGGGGGGGGGGGGGGGGGGGGGGGAGGGGGGGGCGAAGGGGGGGGGGGGTTCTTCTTTGAGAACGAGTTGGACGTGTGGTGTGTGTGTGGGTGTGTGTGTGTGTGCGTGCGTGCGTGCGTGCGAGCGTATATGTGTGTACGGTGTGTGTGTGTGTACGTGTGTGTGTGTGTGTGTGTTCGTGTGCGTGTACCCTCAAGGTACCGTTCTTTCTCCTGTCCTCTTTACTCTGCACACCCAACGACTACACTGGTACAGAAGAAACACCAGTCATCAAAATATTCAGATGATACAGCCCTTGTAGACCTTTCCAATTCTGATGTACCATATTTTGATGAAGCTGAGCGTTTCAGCACATGGTGTAAAGAAAATTGTCTTGAGTTTAACGTAAAAAAAAAAAAAAAAACAAACAAACCATAAATAGAGATGATCATAGATTTTAGGAAAAGCGAAAAATTATGTGCCTGATCTTTATATTGATGAGAGCAAGGGAGAGGAATCATAACGGGTTTTAGATGCAGAGCAAGTGGATCGGGAGGAATACAAATATCTGGGCACAACGTTAGACAATAAGCTCACTTTCAATACACACATCAGGTCCGCATACAAAAAATGCCAAATTAGAATGCATTTCCTACGCAAATTGAGGAATCTGCATTGCCAGCCAAAAAAATTCTTAAAACATTTTACAGGAGTTTTTTGATTGAGTCTGTCTTGACTTTTTCATGCATTTGCTGGTATGGAAATCTTAATTTGAAAAGCAGCAAACTCTTGGATAGCGTTGTGAACATCTGTGGTAAGATTGTTGGGGAGAGACAGGAGGAGTATGAGTGAGCTGTATGAAAGGCGTGCGGTTCAAATCCATTGCGCTTTTAAACAAACACAGCGTATAAGAAGAGGTAGTGGATCACCTGTGACATAAGCATGTGCGCGGGTGTGTATGTCTGTGAGCAAGCGGGAAAGTATAGATGCTGGAGTGTGTGTGTGTGTGTGTGTGTGTGTGTGTGTGTGTGTGTGTGTGTGTGTGTGTGTGTGTGTGTGTGTGCATGTCCTGGAGAGCAGTGAGGAATAGAAATGTCTGGAATATGTCTTATCTTAATGATTTTTAATGATAAATCACCTCTCTCTCTCTCTCTCTCTCTCTCTTACGTGCACACAGGTATGTATATATAATTATGAGTAGCTGAGTGCATGCTTTATTTGCACTACCAAAAAGAGAAAGATTGAAATTCCCATTTTGGTGATACACGCATGTTTTATTGCTTGAAAGTAATTTTAATTTTCAGTGTCACGTTTGTAAACTATAAATATGTATGTCTTAACTTTTAGGGCAGCGGGTCACGAATGCAATTTCTCTTTTAACGAGAGATAATAAAGTTTTCTGAATCTGAATCTGAATCTGTACGTGTGTGTGTGTGTGTGTGTGTGTGTGTGTGTGTAGCGTATGTGTGTGTCTGTGTGAACGTGACCAGGCTTGTGTCTTTTGTATATCTAAAACAAGAATCTCTGCCCATTTCTTTCTATTTTAAGATTTACAAAAACCTGTCTCCTG
>JADBJO010004131.1:127500-155000 GCA_016801955.1 Conus betulinus | reverse complement strand
AAAGAAACACCCGAAGGTGCTGGGGAGGACCCAGAGAAGCACTGTCTTCACCTGCCTTTAGAGCAGTCCTGTACCACCCTTGGAGGTCTGCGCTGTGTTGACGATGGGTACAGGCACGCGCAGGACACTCCATTGAGATATCAAGGGACATAACTGCTCCTGAACAGAGGTAAATCAGACTACAGGATGCAACTCATAACAGCCTTAAAGTAGCATCCCCATGGGTGTACCAGCCCGTATTTCATAACTGCAGAGCCCACGGCGAAAAAAAAACCACCCTCCAGCTGTCGAGCACACCCCACAGACCTAACCACCCCTGCCCACGGACAGATGAAGACAGTGCCACTCCAGACACAGCCAAGCTTTCGCCATACGGTCTTATGTGCCCTCAAGAGAGAATCCAAAGTCAAAGATAATTAGGCCCAAAGAAATAGTTTTAAAATGGCAAAAGCTAATTAGCCAACCCCCCCCCCCCCCCCCCCCCCCCCCTCAAAAAAAAAAAAAAAACAAAAAAATTCAACCTGGAGCAAAAAGCTGATTTATGCCATCCAGCAAGTGCGCTCAAACCAGTCACACTCGGTACTTCTGGACAGTGGTTCCATTTTTCAGTTGGAGGTGATCACCGTCGCCTCCCATTTCTCACACTCTTCAACATTATCAGTTCTCTGAAACTCATTACAACCAGTGCACATTCATCACAGGAGAAAGAACCATCCTACCTGTTCACTTTGCACCGACATCAATGGCCTGGTAGACGGTTACCAGTAATAAAAGCTCACCTACCTGGTTTAAAAAAAAAAGGAACATCATTATGATACAGCATGGACATCAGCCTCAAAAACACCAAGTTGAAGGCCAGTAAGAACACAACCACATCACTGCTGACATGACTAACTGTCCATGGACAAAAGCTTGGAACTGTCTGACAGTTTGCCTACCATTAAAAGTTAGAAACCCAAACAGGAAATCCTGTCACAGACAGCAAAGGCAACAGCAGAACTATCCAGACTAAAACCGGCTGTGTGCAAGGACAATCATATCTCCAAGAAACACAAATCAAGCTCCTGTACACGTGCACTGGCGTGACATGCAAGCATGCCAAAAGTGGACTCCAAAAGCTGATCTGGAACCGAAGAATTCCAGCCATGGTGACGAGGTCGGGGTTCCAAGATATTAAACTGATCATGGCCATGATGAGCAAGTGCGTCAAGCACTGAGCAGCATATCATACCAGTGGAACATCTGCTGACATCAGTTTACCACAAAAAAAAAAGTAAAAAAAAAAAAAAAAACACGCTGTTTGTATGGTCATGTTAAATGAACCACTGGCCTTGCTAAAAACATTCACCCAACAACTGATGAGGTGTGCAGATGGATGGGCGAAAAAATGACCTAACAACATCGCAGAACGGACAGGGAAAACATTTCAAGAGGCCAAGGAACCTAACGGACAAAACTGGAGTAACCTGGCGCATAGCACTTCAGAGCGGCTCCCCAGTGACTCTTGAGAGATTTACAAAATGTTTTGACCTATATGTATCTGTGGACAGAAACTTCCCCATTCTGGAGCGCATGGCATAAGAAGATTCCATTCTGCAAAAAAAGTGGTGACAGGATTGAACGTACAGTGTAAGGAATGCTCCATTTGAGAATCATCGTCTGCTCATCATCACGCGAAGAGCATTTGACTAGGCCCAAACCACGCAACGTCTTTTAAATTTCTGTCATGGCCGATTTTGCAACGGGCACCTGGAATCTTATCCGAACAGAAAATTTCGACGAGTATATGAAGACTGTGGGTGAGTTGTCGCAAGTGCTTTTACCTGATATTGTCTTCCTGCGTGAGATAAAGATTAGCATGCTACATAGCTTGGGCATAATGATTCATTCATTCAGTCATGTAGGCCTAGTTATTGACTTTCTTGACTCAACTGCGAAGCAGTTAAAACAATAATACCACGCTCGCTTGTAATTTTGCATTTATCGTTTGACATTTATTACATTTGTATTTTGTTAGTTGAAGTTAATCGAGAAAAATAATGCTTTACACAAAATACAAGTTTCTTCAGTTGTTAGGGTCGGGTCGAAGTCCAACGCTGAGCAAAGTGCTGCAAACATGACTGAACAAAGGCTGCTGCTCTTTGGATGAACAGAGGTCACAAGCGATGAAGCACAGCTGTAGGCCATTCAGTTCAGACGCACAGTGTAGCTGCTGTCCAGACCAAAGGTGATAATGCAAAAACCATTTAGTAGAGACTGTTGATACAACATGACATGACTCTGAACTGGGTTATTAAGCCTGCTTTTTTTCAGGATCTAGGTTTTTTTTTTCAGGATCTGTCTTTCAACTAAGATAACAGGAACCATCATTATCTTGCGGACCATAGGCCAAACGTTGCCATGGTAACAGACCAGATGTTCTGAAAATGTATATTACTCAAAGACTGTCAGCAATTTTGACACTGTTAAAACTATATAAGCTTTGTTCTTAGGGCCTAACAGTTGAAATTTTTGTTTATTGAAATAAGAGTCTAGCATTTGATCAAAATATCATTGGTTGAAAAATACTTAATGCTAGACAGAATTTTACCATTTCCAGTAATAAAATTTGTGATAATGGGGCATGATTTTTCACATCTTGATGAAATAGTTTTGAAGATATTTAGAGGTGAAAATTAAGAACATGGTCTGTTCAAAAAAATGATAAAACAAAGGTTTTGTTTATTAAAGTATCAAAGTATCATCACATTGAATGAAATTGTGATATCTTGCTATGTAGTCATTGGGCAGTAAGCATGTTTGTTGCTGTTGATTTGTGCGTGTGTGTGTGTGTGTGTGTGTGTATATGTGTGTGTGTGTGTGTGTGTTCATGGCAAAAGAGTTTTTCTGAGGTTGAGTTTAAGTGAAGTATTCCTTGTGTTCAAGCAGATCATCTCAAACTGGCCTGGCAGGAGAGGTTGTCAAACTTTAAACTTGAAAGGGTTGAATGGGTTAAGCTATAAATTTATATTGTTTCTATCATAAATTTGTAAAAAAGAAAAAAATAAGAAAGTGGACCGATACAAGTTTTTAATGCTAGGTATTGCAAAAAGACGGTTCTCCGGATTTTAGATTAAACATAAGCTAGACGGAAAATGTCTTAATCCATCTGTTTTGGTCATGTATTATGTTTTGTCGTGAGAGAGAGAGAGGGAAGTAGCAGAGTAAAGTGCCAAGTGCTGAGATTATGTACTGAAGTTAGGGACTGGGAGTTGGTGACAACCACATCAACTGATCTAGACAGGCACCTGATAGCGATGAAGGGCTTGGGGAGTGTAATTGACGTAAAGAGGGCTTGTCCTGTCTTCCACTGACTCCATAAGGCCCTTATGAAATTTCATGTCATGAGAAAATCTGCGTATTTTCAGCAAAAGGAAAGTGAAACCACATCACAATCCTCTTACTTTTGCGTAGTACACCAAAAAGTTTTTCATGATTACAGTATTGCAAAAAACTCTGGGACAGTTACAGGTGAAAATCTGCTGTGATGGAACATTTTCAAGATTGTCTGTGAAAATGAACCAGAACCTCTGAATCCAAGATAAGTTTGTAATGATAATATTACATTTTGTAAAATGTGCTTTAGTTCTGCAATGAGCTAACATTGTTAGGCTCGTTATATCAGGCATATGATAAATTCATATGGTTTTGCCCTTCAATATTTATTGTAAATATTAATTGATGATAATATTTGGTATACGAGTAAATCTCTGACATGAAACTGAAAGGTTGGGGTGGGAAGTTCACACTAACTGAGTGACACTGGACTGGATTTCCTCTAGTATTAGAGGCCATGACATACTGCCTGTCTATAGGATAACCTAAAGAACATTATGACACATTACAGTCCTTAAAAAAACAACTAAAATAGGAGTGTACATTTTGAAGTTTGAAGCTTTTTCGTCAGACTATCAGCCTTAAGAAGACAGATGGCTCAAGACACGCCGTCACCACCAGCCATCACCATTGATAACTTTGAGCTTGATGCCCTCCATCAATTCACTTCCTTGGGTCCACCATCACCAATAACCTCTCCCTTGACACTGAGATCGACAAGAGGATCGGGAAGGCAGCCACAACACTTGCTTGTCTCATATAAAGTGTATGGACAAATCCCAAGCTGACCACAAAGACAAAGATGGCCATAAATAATGCCTGTGTTCTCAGCACCTTGCTGCATGGCAGTGAGACATGGACCATACATGCCTTCCTGGAGAAGAGGCTCAATTCCTTCCACCTCGGAAAACCTCCGGCGTATACTCGGCATCTCCAGGCAAGACAGGGTGACCAACACCGAAGTCCTGTCTCGCGCTGGCCTCCCTATAATGTATACCCTGCTGAGACAGCGTCGGCTGCATTGGCTGGGCCATGTTCACTGCATCACAAAAGATGTCATCTATGGAGAGCTTGCCTCAGGGCAGAGAAGCATTGGCCACCCACAGCTGAGATACGAAGACGTTTGCAAAAGAGACATGAAGGCGCTTGAGATGAACACCGGGTCCTGGGAGGACCTTGCAGCAGACCGCAACAGCTGGAGAAGCACTCTCTCAAGAAACAGCTGCACACTGGTGAAGACAAACTGTCAGCTGCTGCAGCAGAAAAGCGAGCCTGCAGAAAGGGGACGACAGCTGACAAGCCAGTGTCAACATACATCAGTCTCTACAGCCACACAGGCGACAGCAGACAGCCTGGACAGACAGCTAAATCATGGTCAGCCACGACCAGCAGAGGCCTGTCATGTCAAGTCATGTTGAAGTTTGAAGCTCTGTTGTTTCAAAGTGGAGGTCAAAGTGATGCGTAACTGATACATTCGTCACCAGATGTTTAGTCAAATCAGGAGAGGGGTGGGGGTCTGTTGGGAGTCCAATCTTTTACCATAGAACTTCAGCAGCAACAGTCTCAGTTTAGCTTGCCAGTGTCACTGAAAGAGCATGTCAGAAACTGTACCACTGTCTTATAATAAAGTGTTCATGTCAGTAACTGGGTAAGAACAAAAAGTAGCCACAAACAAGTGGAATACTGTTTTTAAAAGCAAACCAAAAGAAATCAAGCAGATGGTGACAAACATCCATTATATTTTGATTGGACCACTGTAATACCTAAGCATCCTGGCCATGGTCCTTTACCACCTTCCAACCAGAGGGAGACCATTACATTGTTGCCAGTGACTTCATGATGAGTACTTTGTCCGTCTGTCTGTCTGTTGGCCAATGCCTCCATAAGTACCCTGTCTGTCTGCCTGCCTGTCTGTCTGTCTGTCTGTCTGTCTCTGTCAATCATTATATGGGCAAAGTAGTGTAGGTGGGAGGTGGGGGGAGGGTGGTGAAGGGGGGTGGTGGTGGTGGTGGTAGAGTAAGATGTGAGGGGGTGATGATGGTGCAGCAGTGATTTGTTAATGGTACTTGTTGTCCTCTTTATGTTTTATCTGCGATATTCACGGTCAGAAATGGTGGGCAAAATCAGCAGCTTGTTCACTGTTAAATTTCCTTACAGTGATTGAACAAAATGACTGCGCATAGATGGGTTTTGTTGTTTGTTTGTTTTCCTTTAACCAGGTATTCAAAATAAACACATTGAAAAAAGATTGAAGGAACTGTGATGAAGCTAGGGAGTAAAAGCTAGAACAGAAATGAAAGAGCACTTGCACATGCATGATACTGGATGCTGGTAAAGTGCTGTTTGGGATGTCCTGATGTAGATCTGAACTGTCCTCAGAGGGATGTCGGTGGTCTTTCATTGCAGTGTGTATTTCCACCTTCTGGAAGTTCTTGGTCAGGAATTCTTGTCACTCTCTTTGACTGTGTCTAATGAACATTTCTTTCTTTCTTTGCTCCTGTCCACTATGTGTCTTCTTTTGTGTCACACACTTTTTTTTTTTTTTTGAAAAAAGTTTCTTTATTCAATTTTATCTTTCCATTGCAAGTTATGCCAGCGTTTTAGTTGTAATCTGGTGACAAGGCAATGAGCTTGTACATACTGTGCTCAAAGGAGAACTGCTGGTCCATTCTTCAGTGTCTTATTATTTGTCCATGTAGTTTTGTGTGTGTGTGTGTGTGTGTGTGTGTGTGTGTGTGTGTGTGTGTGTGTGTTTCATTGCTTTGTCTTTTTTTAACTTTATTATTATTGTTATTATTATTTGCTCACTTTGGAGATGAAGAAAAGTCGAACAGAATGGGCTGGCACTCTCAACATTGCCTGTTTTTTTCTTCATTAATATATATGAACACTTTTGATTTCATGATATTAAAACACCCATGGCTTCCAGTTCCAGCCACCAGTAAAGTAGGAGTTGGTCCTTCCAGCCACTAAAAACACATGACAGTTGTATCATCATGTAGTGGAAAGAAATGGAATGGTTCCTGTACACAATTGTATCTTTATGTAATTGAAAGAAATGGAATGGTTCCTGTAAACAGTTTTATCTTGAAGTAATGGAAATGGAATGGTTCAAACAGTTTTATCTTCTATGTATTGGAAAAAAAAATGGAATGGCGCTTTCTTTGTGGTCATATATTGGTGCATGGCCTAATCAGTTTTAGAGAATGATGTGAAAGGAACTGCCAGTGCCGTCATGAATGGTTTCAGTTTCATTTGCAGTTTCATCAAAGTCACTATGTGAGGACTAGTCCATATACACCACAGCACATCAGCTAAGTTTTGAGACCACACTACACACTATTTAAAGCTGATGGATAAATGAATTAATGATTAAGATGAGAAAATTTAAAAAGGTGGTCTCATGGCTACGACTTAACAGATGGGGGGGGAGGGGGGGCGTCTGCTGCCTTTAGGTTCTTAACGCCCTTTATGAAGGGAAGTGGATGTATGTGAGACTTCCATCTTGAACACTTTGTCTGATTTTGTTTTTTTTTTTTTTCCGTTGGTATTTTTTTTTTTCCCTTCTGTGGTGACTGCTCCAAAAAGGCTCAGTGTGGTTGGCAGGGCTACAGCAGGGGAATCAAACTGAACTCGATTGAGGTAGAAGGTGAAGCTCGTGACATTTTGTGCTGGCAGGTGTGGGCTTGGTGATGCGAAAGCTTGGAGGCAGTCTTAGGCCGACTCAAGAGATCTCTGTGGATGGGGACAACTGGGTCATCAAAACCATCACAACCTTCAGGTCCTCAGAGTTGACGTTTACTCTGAACGTACCCTTCGAGGAGACCACCATCGATGGGCGAAAAGTCACGGTAAGGAAGAGATGGTCTTCTTTACCCATTGTACAGGCTGACTGAAATGCTGGTTATAGTAAGATGATTGATAGTTGTTTTCATGATGCTTGTTTTTATACAGTAAAAAATCTGTACAGTTTGAATTGTGGGAGTTCTGGTGTAAATCACCTTAGAATGAAATGAACAGATCAGCGTTTGGAAGTATGAAGTCCTGTAAGGCTCTTTGGATTAGTATAAGGAGCTGTCCTGCCTTCAGGAAGTTTTGAGCTAGTAATTGCCTCAGTCTGTTACTTGCTTTAACTTTGCCTGTGTATTATCTTGTTGTCTTTCTGTACCATTGCGTACTGTTTTTTCTGCCCAAGCAGACCATATTCCAGTTTTTAATGTGGAAAGGTATTTTTTTGTAATTTTTTTTTTATTTTAAAGTCTGATTGCAGTTTATGACATGACAGTTTTGTTGTTGTTGTAATCTGGTGTTCATGTACAGAAAATTGCACACATACATAGAGTGGACACTAGCAATCCATTCTGCTGTGACTATTTACCCATATGGTCTTTCATATATATATATATATATATATATATATATATATATTTGTGGTATTTGAATATTTTCATTGTGTTTTACATGTTTTTAAAAATTTGGAAGCGATGAATGCAGGGGAAGGGCACTGTCAGCATAACCTGTCTTTTTTTTTTTTTTTTAATTTTTTTTTTTACTGCTGTTAGATGTTATAGTGTTGCCACGTATCATAACAGCCTTTGTTGTGTGTGTGTGTGTGTGTGTGTGTGTGTGTGTGTGTGTGTGTGTGTGTGTGTGTGTGTGTGTGTGTGTGTGTGTGTGTTTTTACAAATCTTCAATGATTTGACTTGTTTTCTCTTATGACTTTTAATGTTTTATCCTGTATGAATCTGCCAATCCTGAAAAGGTCCTGTGTTGTCAGCTGGACCATAATGGTACTTGGAAATCTTGAAATTGAGGGGGCAGAGAGGAAGGGGGGGGGAGACTTGTTTGTAAGTAAACTGGGTAGACGTCAGTAGTTGTGTGAACTTCACAAGGGAACAGAACTCTAATTTTCTCAGAGGTATTTTTGTTTGCTTTTGTTGACAACCACCTACAGAGGCAGTTATACTCTCAACTACACACCTGCAATTTATTTTCAACATTTCAAAAGGTCATCAGTGAAATTTCAGTTGTGATATAATGTTCAAAATGCCTTTTTATGGTATATACCTGTACAGAACTGTTCTGGGATCTGAGGGTAGTCTTACATTGTGTGTATGTGTGTGTGTGTGTGTGTGTGTGTGTGTGTGTGTGTGTGTGTGTGTGTGTCTGTGTTTTTGTGTGTGTGAGCGTGCACGTGTTTGCATATAAGTGTATATTTATTTTCATAAGTCATCAGCATAACAGCAACAACAGCCCTACAATAATCTTCTTTTTTGAAATGAGTGTGGCTGTTGTATGGTGATGCTGTTTCCCATGAGAGAGCAGCCCCTGTTTCACACTAAGAAATCTTCAGTTGAGACTATGAAGTTATGTGAATTCGTTATTATTGTTGTTTTGGGTGATGTGAGTGGCGTTCTTCATGCCGTTTATTAGAAGCAGATTTGTTGTTCGAAAAAAAAAAAGTGACTCCTGAAAGCACCGCTTTGTGACAGTGTTATTTTCTTCTCTTTTTTTTTTCCAATAATTGTTTCTCTTTGTGCAGACCACTGTGAGCCTTGAAGGGCAGAAGCTGATCCAGGATCAGAAGGGAGAGCCAGACTCGGTCATCACTCGGGAGTTTGATGGCCGGCATATGACAATGGTGAGGCCTCCCTGTGCTGACACATTTCTCTCCCCTTGCTGCTGTCAGCTACTTTCCGACAGGCTGGCCAAAGCACTGAAACCTTTTGTTTTAATAATGATGATGGGGAGAATGAGAGTAAGACCATGAACAGCTGTCCTGTTTACCGATACGGATTTGGCAAAATTGTACCACAATACCACCCACCCCACCCTCCACCCCCCACCCCTATGAACCACCACCAAAATGAAAGAAAGAAAAAAAGAATTAAAATTGGATATTAGGAACAATGATTGTCACTGGTCAGAAATCTTTGTTGAAAGAGATTTTTCAGGAATAGAGAGAGAGTCATTGTGCTGTAGGGTTTGGATACGCCTTCCTTGCGCTGGACTCTGAAGCGATCAAAGCTTAGTGAATTTTTGTTGTCCTTTATGTTTGTATCTTGCCCGAAGAAGACTTAAGAGGTCGAAACACGTCATGTTTTGTCTTTTTGACTCGTTTGTCCACGTTTGTTCTGGGCGGTTCGCTTATTATTTTTAAGATTTATTTAGATTTCTGCCTGCAGTCGTCTCACTTTGCAACTAGTAATTTTTTTGTTCTGGCTTGGAGACACTGTCTGTTCACTCAACAGTTAAAGGGTACCTGATTCAGTCCAGGGAAGGTTAAAGGTGTTGAGAGCAGAGGGATGCGTTCTGCCTTCCATCATGCAATGCTCCATACACTGTGAGCCTCTGACAGCTCACTGGCCCCGTGGCCATTAGGCTGAGGGTCTGCGATTATTGTTTTCCGTATCAGCAAAGGAATGCACCTTTATAGTTTTCTGTGGATTTATGCTGCAAAGATTGCCTTTCAGAAGGCAACCCTGATGGCGTGCAAGAGAGTTTTTCAAGTCTGTCAACAGGGAAAAATCATAGGGAGCAAGATCAGAAACATGTTTCAGCTTAAACATTAGATTTGTTTTTGGGTAGCAAGCCAGTGATGCTTGTTCTCTGCTCTTATGGTTTTTTATATAGTGCACCTTTTGTGTTAAGAAACACTGTGTGCAAAACTCTGTGTAGAGCAATTTCATGGTTACAAGCTGAAGTGCACGTCCTCCTCTTGCGACCCATGCCTTATTTCATGATTTTGTTTTATTAGGCCTAGATCAGTACATCCAAGTTTTGTAGCCAGTAATCATTTTATCCGGCTGTCTAAAGGTGCATGTATCATAAACAGGGAGTAACTAGAATGGGTATTTCACCCTCATCATCTCTTGCTGTCTGGTGTTTGGGTTGTGAAAGTTAAGGTGAATAAACCGAATTGCAGTCATGCTTGCACTTCAAAGGTTCGCTTTACAAATGTCCAAATCTCATTAATGTATAGAGTGGTCACTCATGGATCTTTGCCTACCAGTTTTGTATGACACAGGCAAACATTTTGTCGTCTGTTATAGGAGAGTCTCGAAGTTACCCTGTTGTCTTCAGTGGCCAAATTTCCAAAGATAAATGTTTTACTGGTCAATAGACTGTGGGGCATGAAGATGCAATGGAAGAGCGGACAGTTTTAAATCTGCAAGAAAAATCTGGTCCGAATGTCCTTAGAACCACACTGTCTTGATGTAGGGTAGAAAATAATGTTTGAGAACAAAATTGGTCTGTGCTGTGATTTAAGACACTGTGGGTTCAAAAAGTTCTTGGCATGACAAGAAAAATATCATTAGAGGTTTTCTATACATTTGCAGTTGGATTTTAAGATTGAAAAAAAAAAAAACAGTTTGCATTTTAGAACATTGAGGTGTTAAGCTATCAGTGCTGCTGCTGCCGTTGATCGCTGTGACTGTTGTTGTTGCTGCTACCACCTCTGCTGCACACCTGTTTATACAGTGTTTGCTGATTAGGTTCTCCTGCTGTTTACACCTGCTGCTTCTATGGCTGCTCATTACATGCGTGGCTGTACGCCTGCTTCAGTTAATTCACCTTTCGTAAATTCTGCTGCTATGACGCATGCTTCTGCTATTGCCATCAGTTACTGCTGCTGTTGTACATCTTGCTACTTGCTGTTCATCACTTGCCACCATTACTCCTGCTTCAACTTACGCTAACAACTACACAACTTCTGTTCCTCATGCCAACCATGATTGTTAGCTACTGCTGCTGCTGTAGTGTTAAAGCCTACTGCTACCGTTTTTGTTTATTCATCACTGTTGCTGTTTTTTACTCCAGTTTCCATCATTTGGGCACCAGTGTGATGTTTACAAAGTGTTTTTTTTTATAATTTTTTTTTTTACTTCTGTAAAGATCTGTTAATATTGAGATAAGAAAGATCTGTTACTGCGAAAGCAAGAAAGACTGCTTTGTGTACTGCTTTAATTTTGTGGCTTCACTTGTTTTCATTTGTCATCATAATGAACTCATAGCCTTTCTTGGTCATATTTTGCAAGGTTATGTGGTCTGACCTAGTTCTGTAGGAGTGTAGTTATAAATATCTTCGCCTCTGTTAGGATAAAATTGCATGAAATGCTCTTTATCTTGAGAGAATTCAGCTTAACATGTGCTGTAGTTTATTTATATATGTATATATTAACAAGTCATTTTATCAGTGGGTAGAGCAGGTAATGAAGGAGAGTAAAACTGAAAAAAAGGCCTTTTGTTGCATTGAAAATTGTGTTGAAAATGGTCAATTTGGATTTTCAGCCATTACAGAGTGATGATTCTTTGTTAGAGATGGCTGGATTTGATCAGTTCGGGTTACGCTGGCACTTGTTATTGATGAGAATATGCCAGTATTAAAGTTTACTGCGACACACACACACACACACACACACACACACACACACACACACACACACACACACACAGAGGCACGCACACTCACACACACACATACACAAAGACGCACACTTGCGCTCACACACACACACACACGCACACACACACACACACACACACACTGTGACTCTCACACACACACACACACACACACACACACACACACACACACACACACACACACATGCACACACACACACACACACACACACACACACACACACACTGTGACTCTCTCACACACACACACACACACACACACACACACACACACACACGTGCACACACACACACACACACACACACACACACACAGTCGCACACTCACACTCGCTCGCACACTCACACTAGCTCACACACACACACACACACACACACACACACACACACACACACACACACACAGAGACTCGCTCACACCCCCTCCCCCCTCCTCCCCCCGAACCTGGATTATTACATACTGTTACCTTCTATTCACATACAGATGGAAAAAGGGGATGTTACGCAAAGCATTGCCGCCAACAAGAAGAGCTGCCTGAATTTTGCATACAAAAATATGTTGTAAAGATGAAGGTATGCAACACGATGTTCCAAGATACATCAGAATTATACGTTTGTGTGTTGCAGATGCTGAGTGCCAAAGGTGTGACGTGCACCCGAGTGTACGAGAAACAAGAAGTGGCCAGTTGAAAACAGGGAGAAAGTAGAGCCCCTCTGCCCTGTGGGTTTAATTAGCTTTAATTTAATGCTTAGAAAGTTAATTAGATAGCAGACTGTAAGGGATACATTGCTAGAGTTCCTCGGTTGTTGTGTGTGTTTCTCTCTTGTCATTTGCATTATTGTTTTTCCTTTGCATTATTGTTTTTCATGTGAGGCATGAAACATGTGGCACCTTTAGTTTTTTTTTTTTGTGATTGTGTGTGTGTGTGTGGTATGTGAGCTGTTTCTTTCTGCTTTATTTTTCCCATTAAAAGATGGGTTAAAAGGATCAATCTGTAGACAGTTCATTGTTCTGATTAAATGTAAGTGGATTGTTTTTAATACGTTGTTTGTTTTTTTTTTCAAATGTTTACAGACCATTTTTTTTTTTCAGATATGTTTTGACAGACGTATTATAAACATTGAAGAATCTGTCTCCCTGTCTTCCTCCTTCTCTTTCTGCCGCTTCCTCATGGCGTAACGAGTTACAGTAACACACTCGTGCCAAGTTGTAGTATTGATAAACAGTCAGTTTTGAGCAGACATTTGGTGTTTCCTTGGGGGTTCTTCTCTTGTTTTTTATAGTGAAAAGGAAAGAGAAGTCATCTTATTTTGTCTCCTTTTCCATTTCATTCATTTTATTTCTTTATATAAGAGAATGAAAAAAGTTTTTGCAACAGTTATTTTGTGTCAGGTCTTTCTTAGTCTTGTTTTATTTTTTGCTTTAAAAGAATCATGGTTTTGTGACTGGGAAAGTTTGGAACATTACTTTTGTGGTGGGACAAGAGTTAATTGGCACAAAGCAGTTTCATAGCCAGTGTGTGTGTGTGTGGTGTTAATCTGTTTAACATCTGTTCACTGAAAGTGAAATTAGATGGTGGGAAAGGATGGGGAAGAAGGGAAGGGACAGGGAGAGTGGAAGAAGTTGACTGTAGGCAAAAGTTTGATATGAACGTACATGTGTTTGTCGTTACTTGCATGAATGTATACAAGTGTTTAGAATATGATTATTGCATAGGGAAAAATGGGTTAAAAATGTTGGATAATTATCAAACAATGAGTAAAAAGCTATTAACCCTCTTCAGTATGCACTTATCTGAGCTTAGTTACACCGAAAACCGTCGGCAAGGTAAGTAACTGTGTAATTTGAACATGGTTACCCAATTAAAAAATTAATTTAAAAGAGAAGAAAGGAAATAACGAAATGAAAATAATTTTTAAAATTCCTACGAATATATATGTTGCTATATCGTAAGTTTGAAGAATGTCACATGAGCCATTTACTCGGGGGGAAAAAAAAAAAAAAATCTTCTTCAGAACTTTATTCCGAATTGTTGTTCATCATACCTGGAACTTCATCCCCAGTCGAAATCTAGGTCACTCTAAGCTTCATTACCCAGCACTTTCACTAAGTCTTATGCCGTAAATCCTACAAAACACAGTATCTCCATCACTAAATCTCATTATAGAACGGCAGAACTCAAGGTTAGCCACGGTGAAAAAACGGCATTTCGACCTCAAAACTTTAAAAAATTTGCAACTCGAGAGACCACGGCACATATCGACTCGCGTTTTTTTTGCAAACGGAAATAAATGGCTAGAGGAAGAAGGAAGTCACGTTCTCGCGAGACTTCCTTTTCTATGAGAAACATGGCGGCGTCCATTGTTGCCACGTGTTTTACCGGGCGCTGGCGGGCGCTCAGCGTTTTGGCTGTGTGATTTCCGGCCGGGCGCTAGCGGGCGCTCGATGGTCAAGGGGGTAACATAATGAAAAGCAACGTGAATCTACCCAATGTGAAATAACAATAATGCAGTGTGTGTGTGCGTGTGTGTGCAGTAGTGGATGTGCATGTGGTGTGTGTGTGTGTGTGTGTGTGTGTGTGTGTGTGTGTGTGTGTGTGTGCCTGCATGCATGAGTGTACGTGCATGCATGCATGTGTTCGTCCTTGCATCCGTGTTTGCCTCTATGCGTATATGTGTACATATGTGTGAGAGAGAGTGAGAGGTGTGTGTGTATTTCATAATCAGCTAGACCAAGGGTTAATCCAACAAAGAAGTGGTTTCAGGCAGTGTTTTTCATAAACAAATGATAAAGAATCGTTTTGATCGTGAAATCTTTTCAATTTACTGGAAAGCCTTAGAGACTGTGGAATTTTTATTTGCCGTTTTGTTTTTTTTTTTATTAAAACAAAACAAAACAAAACGAACAAACAAAAAAAACATTCATTCATTTATAAAAATGTTTATCAATAGTGTTGATTTTTGACGTTAGGCCTTCTCTGTCACTCTTGTCTGTTACAATGACATCTGAACATGTGCCACTTAGGATTATGTTTCATGGTTGGGGAAGTTTTGCATGGAAGCAGCTTTTACTTTGAACTCAAGTTTCCATGTCCTCACGTTTTTTTCATTTTGGTGCAGTTATTGCAGTACTTTTGTTTTCTTTTTTGGTATGATAAATGCTGCATACCTGTTTGTGTGTGTTGTGGAAAGATCTCGAGAATGGTCATCAGTGTATTATGTTGGGGGATGAATAAGAATGTGTACAGATGTGTACATCCCTGTGCAAAAACAAATGTGCACTTCTCAGAATTGTGAATGGTTTGCACTATAGAATTTGTTTATTTATTTCCTTGAATCAACCACTTGACTGCCGAGGCTGTGTGTAGAACACCACAGTGCAGGCAAGTTGTTAGCGATGGACCAGTAGTGAGCGTCTGTGACACGCGGGTTTGGCAGCGGCACTGAACAACACACTGCTGCCAAGCTGGTTCAGCAGTTGCAATCAAGTGGTTAATTACAGATGGTTAAAGAAGTGGATATGAGATGAGATGGAATCAATAATAATGTACAGTTAAGATGCAAACAGCCCTATGCATTTCAGAGCATTGTTAGATTTTGTTGTCAAGAATTTGATTCTGGACAGTTTATGTTTGTGAAGGCTTTACGTTCAAGAACTGGACATTGTAAAACATACAGTTTAGTTTTTATTTAGTTGATAATGGCAAACATGGGAAGAGTGCCATCTTTCGCAGTGCTCTGGTTGCTGTGTGAGTTCGGAATGGAAATGGCCGTAGGATTGTTATGATCATGGCAAGTGTTTGTCCGTATTTTTATTTTTATGGGACAGTTACAAACACTGATGTGATGGTGTTACAGTATCCACCAAAACAGCTTTTTGTTTGTGTCTGATTTGCTATGCATAAAAAATATGACAGGTACAGGAAACTGTTTTATCAGAAAAATGTTGAGGATGGTAACACTTGAGATCCAAAGAAGGCCAGCTGCCACCTAGGTTGCACCAGGCATGGATGTTAGAACCTGAACCACTAAAATGGCACTGTCAGTGACCAGAATAGAAAAAAAAAAAAAATGCTGTGGGTGAAACAAGAGGAGAAGCAGAAAGAGACGGCTGTTGCTTTTAAAATGTTGGAGTAGGAGCTTGGTTTGTCATGAGTAGGTCCACAAGATGGGGCTTGAGAAGGGATGCTCGTGGAATCCAGGTTCATTGTCCACATTGGATGCGGCAGATGGAAATAGCCATTGCAGAAGAGTGAGGCTGGGGGTTCTACATTGAAGTCAGAAGAACACCACCACAGTGAGAACGGCAGCAAAAATGGCAGTTTCTGTATTGGTTCCAGCGGCATTCAAACATGTGACTGAACGCTGTGCCCTACCATGAAGCCAATCAGACATCACTGGATACACATATTGAATACTATACTTTTATGCGTTTAATATTTATTGTATGTGAATGGATTTCCGTTTACTAGAAGTTACACCGTATCTAACTTTGATGGTCTCTTTGGTATTGCTAGTTAGCTATATCCAAACTAACTGGACTCGGGTAAATGAGAAAGGAGAAATGTTGAAAGTAGAAATTATGTTGAGTTGTTCTGTTACTTGAGTGGTTTTTGGTTTTTGGTGGTTATGTTGAAGTAGAAATTATGTTGAGTTGTTCTGTTCTTTATACTTTATGGTTTGTTGAAGTGGTTATGTTGAAGTAGAGATTATGTTGAAGTTGAGTTGTTCTGTTACTTTGTAGTTTTGGTGGTTATGTTGAAGTAGAGATTATGTTGAGTTGTTCTGTTACTTTGTAGTTTTTAGTAGTTAGCTTTTATCTGGCATTCAGGCTTCAGGTGTTGGGACATGCCGTGCACGAGGCAGTCGACATATTTTTATTAAGCGACACTTTTCAGTCAGTTTGGAGGAATCGGTGCAGCATCTGTTCATGAAACGACACCACTCTCCACAGCCGGGCTGGTTCTTGTTGGTTTGTCTTCCCATTCTGTGGTAATGCCATGATGGGCGGAGGCTTGACATGTTTCTCTGTTTGCTGTAACAGCACTTGGAGAGAGAGTTACTGACAACGAACGTTTTCCCCAGCCCAAAACAATGGTGGGAAAAGTCCGAGGAATTTGAAGGGCATGCCAGTCTAGTCTGTACAGTGATTGCTACCTGCTTCAAGCGAAACACAGTCTGACTCACACCTGAATTATGATTTTGATTATGAACTTAGAAATCAAGCAGAAAAAAAAAGCAACTGTTCCTGATATTTGTTGTTTTTTTGATTCTGTGTTCAGTCTCAACCAAATGAATGTTTTCAGACCTGACTGGGTTTTTTTTTTTATCCCTTGAATGCTGTAATCCAAGTAGAATTGCTATAGACTTCAACAAAAACGAGAGTGCCAGTACTTCACTTCAATTCATTTATGCTGATTATTGTTTGATGTAGATTGCGATAGTCCTCAAAGAAATGGTTCAGTGCTGAATCTCTTTTTTCTCCCCACCCAGTTGCTCTTTTAGTGTGAACCGTTTCAAACTTTGGTCAACTCATAAGATGCTTTTGCACCTGAATTTTTGTCTCCACTTTGCATTCGTCTCCTACCGAGTTCAACCACAAATGTATATAGCTACTCGAGTCTCAACCACTCTCTCTCTGTGTCTCTCTCCTCGTCGAATTCACTTGTTATATATTTCAATCAAATCAATGTTCCCCTTTCTGCATCTAATTGAAATTCTGTACTCACAGACAGCAGAGGACTCTCATTTAAGTGATTTAGTTTTTTTTTTTGTCCCTTTTTTTCGTCCCCTTTTCAAACAAATTGTCCTTGTATCCGTTCAAATGGAAATGGAGTATCAAGTCGATAAACAATTAAAGAATTGTCAGCCTAGAATTATTTAAAGACTATGGAATTTTTGTATGAATGGTAAGACTTTTGTGCAGACAGGTGTACAACACATGTATGATCTGCTGGCCATAGGAAGGAGGGGTCAGAGGTCAACTTAGCACTGAAAACAGGGAAGAGCACTGATTGGTTGGCAGAGGAACAGGCTTCCGTGTGTGTCCTAGTACCGCGCTAGCCGCAAACATTTTGGCCAGCAGAACAAACTTTGTGGCAACAGCTTGTACCATTTTACATAGTGAGTATAAAAGCCAAACAGAGAGATGGAACGCCCTATACTTGAGTATCGACAGGCATACATACATTTTGTAGTATCTAACACAATTTTGCTGCACACCTATTTCCACTTCCCTGAAATCTGTTTTGGATCTGTGAGCATGGATTGTAAACATTTTCTAATACTTCTTCTTGTCCCTCCTCCCCCATTCCCCCCCCCCCCCCCTCCACCGCCCTGTTGTCCACACCATCACCTCTTTCCATCGCCATCTGTTTCTCAATTCCTGTTCTTTTGTGTAGCCGGCATAACGGAATAGCTTTGGAAGTCCCTGGGTTGTGATGTGCTATTGTAGGGTAAAGAATGTCCTTCAGTAAGGTACTGTCGATGACGTCTGCAGACGAGGTTGTCCAGGGGCAGTTTTCTGTTCCAGCAGTGCCATGCTCCAATTTGGGGATGAGGTAGGTTGGTTGGTTTACTGACAGCGTGCTGAGGGCAGAGGGGGTTGTAGGAGTCTGTGGGTTGTGATACAAGCTTACCGATCAGTTGTAGAAAACCACTTTTGGAATCAAGAAAGGTTTGTCCAAAATGAAAGGAAAGTCTGAAACCAGCAACCAGCAACCTGGTTTTTTTTTTTTTTTTTTTTTTCCAAATTTCTGCTAGTAAAAGTGTTTTAAATATTTGTAGACAGTACAGTGCAATATGTTCAACTGTCAGGTCTTTTTTTCTATTTTATTTTTTTTTTTTTTTATTACATACATGCAACTGGTATCATCTGTAATGGTTGAGGCAAAGATACCCTACCCTGGCTGGTGTGTATGGCACAAGTTTTGAATTTGGTGGTCAGTAATATTGGCAGTAGAGTCTGGCCAGCCTTCATATGTTTTGTGTGTTTTATTCGAATGGATTTAACCAGAGGTTGTGTCCCTTGGCCCTGTAAGGCAAGAAAAACCGGTAACTTTTTTCACAGTTCCATGATTAACTTATTTCGTGGAGGTCAAAGGTTTCATCTACAGCCAAAGGAAGAGAAAACCACATATTTCTGTATGGTACCAGTGAAATGGAGGAGACGGCTCGGAAGAATGATGCTTTATTGTGATTTTCCTCTGTCTACTTTAACAGGCATGAAGTACGCTTGCCTGTACTACAACCACTGTTGTCATACTTCAACCTCTTCTCAGAAAAGAAAAAAAAAATCCACTTGTGCGCATTTATTACTTTTTATTGGTGTTTACGCAAGGAGAGGGAGAATACAGTCAACCAAGTTTTGTTTTGCGAACACTTCGTATGGACAGTTGTAGCTTTCACTTATTTTATTGTAGATTGATGGTATTATATTCAGTGTATCTATTGTTTTTGTGTGTGTTTACATCGGGTGCTCATGGTGTAGCTCCCTCCGTGAATCATCTCCTTCATCCTAGTCAGATCGTATGGAATACGTTTACAGTTTCCAGTATGTGCCGTTATGTCAATCACCTCCGTTTGAAAGCTGTTATTTATGTTAGTGCATGAATTAGATAACCTTGAGAACACGTGCTGCTTGGATTATTAGATATGTTATTGATTGTCAGGTAGTGAAAGCTGTGCATATGTTTTGTTGTTGTTGTTCTGTTGTGTCTGCATCTTTAGTCGTTTTGGGGTGTGTTAACGTCAATGCTGTTATTCATACAGCTAAATGAAGTGAAATCTTTGTACCGATTTTTACCAAAGTTACATAACAGGTTTTGGATTGTGTGTATTTGATTTTTAAAAATGTATGATTTTTCCATGTTTGACTCTTTCTTTCAAATGAATCTTTTGGCATTTTTTTTTCATTTGTTTAATTTTTTTTTTTGACTAGTATACATCACATTTTGTTTATTTGTGACACTGAAAGAATGGTTTTTATCTGCTCAGTATAGGAAACATGATTTATTGTTGGCATGAAGTTTCAACAGTGTTATTTACTATATTTGTGTATTCAAGTGATTTGTTTATTTCATTTTACTTTTTAAAATGTTGACTAGTCTGCCTAGCTGCCATCCTAGTGTCTTGTTATTGCTGTATATTGAGTTGTGAGGTAATGTATACCACAAACAACAACAGCAAATCAGGACTGATTCCGTTTACCTGTTGCCCCTGTTCCAATGTCTACCAGTGCACAATGTGAGCACAAGGACAAATATACGGGCAGGGTGAGGAGGGCGTTTTACATGTGCAAGTCATGATTATTTCCAAATAGACATCTCACGAGAAATGAACAGAAATTCATTTATGCAAATAGTTCACTTTGATTTCTTTTCTTCTTTCTTTTTTTTTTTTTTTTTTTTTTTTTTTTTTTTCACCAACACACATACAGGAACGATGATAATTGGACAGTGAATTTACAGACGACAGTTCACCTTCTTTGCCCATTTTGGTAACTTTGAAGGGTTCAGATTTTAAAGTTGATGTTTGTTTTGGGAAAGAGAAAGCTCTCCAGATTCTTGGTAGCAGTAATGCTGGACATGGTGATTAGAGAGAGACATAGACATCGCCAGAAGAATTTTTTTTTTTTTTTTTTTGTTTTTGTAGCTCTTTTGTGTTTTGTTTTGAATTCTACTCCTCTCTTCAATTTAGAGATGTAGACATTATTAAACAGAATTCAGTGATCGTTTTTTTTTTTTTTTCTGTTTGGCAACTGGCAATGTAGGAGAGTGAGGGGGACAACTGCAGCCATTGTTGTGACTTTACAAAGCACAGTTTCTGTCAAAAAAAGAAGTGGTATCTGTGACAGTATTTGCTGATTGCTATTTCAAACTGTGCTGTAATGAAATCTTTGTTTTTCCTGGCTTTCATCCTGTTTTCTTTGTTTTTATCGATGACAGCATATTTCAACCGTTGGGTTTCTGCTGTAGGATTTCTGACAAAAACCTGTCTCTGATTTTATCTCTGTTAATGGAAACAATTATCCATCTACTTGTGAGTGTACCTTTTCATTTGCTCACACACACACACACACACACACACACACACACACACACACACACTCTGTCACACACACACACACACACACATACATATATATATATATATATATATATATATATAGAGAGAGAGAGATAGATAGGTAGATATAGATAGATAGATATACAGAGATACATAGATAGAGAGAGAGAGAGAGAGAGATTTCTATTGCATTTGACCATCAGTTATTTTTTAATTAGAAGACTTGCATAATAGAAGTTTTAGTGCGTTTGACCATCAGTTGATTTGTTTAAGTTGAAGTTTTTTTGTTGTATGCATGGCCAACGTCTGTTTAAAGTGTCCCATTGTAAACCACAAGAACTGGGAACAAATAATAATTGTTGATTTTTGTCGTCGAAGTGACTTGTATGGTAGTATTAAGATGATGCTTTTTATTGTGAAATGTTCAGCTCATTCACATATAACGGTTTTTGAAGATGATGATGCATGATATGTATCTTGAACCAGCATCTATGTTATTTTCTGTGGAAAAAGATGCTCTATGCATGGTGCAGGATCAGGGAAAGAAACCACTAGTGGCCTTTTATTATATGGAAAGTTCTGAAAGAGTAGTGAACATTGGGATAGAGTCTTTTGCTGTTGTCATCATCTTACAACCAAATTCTGAAAATAGCTCATATGAAATGTATTTCATCATTTATTGTAATGAACAGAAAATCCAGCTTAGAAATGATCATTGTGAATTTGGTCTGTTTAAAAGCTAATAGGCGTTATATCCTTTAGTCGTATGTCAGTCTTTTGTTTGGATTCTGTATATTTGCATTTTATTATGATTATGTCACAAGTGTAGCTTTTTTTTCTTTCTGAGTAGTGGCAATTGTGCAGCATTGTATGCACGTGTTAACTTGTCAACTTACAGTGCTGTCCAACACACACACACACACACACACACACACACACACACACACATACATACATATGCATACATGTATACATGTGTGCACACACACACACACACATGATGTACACACACACACACACATAAACACAGTGACACTTATCTACACTCACACACACACACACACATACGTGCAAGTCACAATAAAGAGCAGGTTGCCATTTGTATGTACTCAAGGATGCATCCTCAAATTTCAGGTATTTTAGTTTGTTTTTTCTTGTTTGGAGAGTTGTGTATGGTGGTGTATAGGACAAGTAGCCATTTTGAATGTGAAAACCTCTCTGGTACCAGGATTGTTCATTCTTGATGCCGCCAGTTCTAGGAGTGCTCCCTGCAACGGCATCTCAGTGAGACTGTTCTGTAACTCTCCTTTTCTCTGTCTCTATCTGGGGGAGTCTTCTTTCTGTCTGTATTTGTTGGAGGTGGTGGTTTTCTTTCTCTGCCTCGATCAGCCTCCCTGCTGCATTGTTCCTCTTTCTGCCTCCCCCCTCCCCTTTCTTTCTCTTTTTCTCTCTCCCCTCATCCCCCCCCCCTTCCCTCTGTTTCTCTCAACTCACTCACTCACTGTCTCTCTCCCTGTTCTCTCCTCAATCCCACCTCCACCCTATTCTCTTCTGTCCTTTGCTTCTTGGGCATCAAGTGGTGTTTCAGTTTTGTTTTTTTTTACATAGAAGCAGGGCATACAGCTCTTTTACCCATAGCTATACATACACACTTTAATAAAGTACTTCGATTGAAAATGACACATCGTTGCAGGAGGACTGGCTCATGACGATAGAATGTTCACTTATTTCTTTCCGTTGTTTCTTTTATTCTTTTTTTTTTTTTTTTCCAGATTTGTATTGAAAACAGCATGATACTAACACCAGGTGTTGGACTTTTTAGATCTCGTTTATTTCTTTATTTTCAAGCTACGATGCTTTGAGGGACTCGCGTTCAGTTTGTTTGCATTTTCGGCTGTGGAGCTGACAATTTTGACTTTAAACCACTCGTGGGGGTCAGGTAATGAAACTCCCCTCTACCCACCCAGCAGTAAACAGATTCAGTTCATGGAAGCTGAAATGATTGAAGGATATGGCTTGGCTCAGTGGTTCCACAATGCATGCCCCAGGCATGCTGAACCTGGAAACAGTTAAACGCCCGAACGGCCAGTAGGCGTTAGAACTTTTACCTTTACGCTGAGGCCTGTTCTCAGTCTATTTGAAATCTCTTGGTAGAGCGAGACAACTATATACTTTTGCGAACGATGGGTTTGCTTTCCTTTATGTTATTGTTGACACATTGTTGATCTACGGAATCCTTTTCAAGAGTATCAACTCCAGTCGAGTATCCATTCAGGACTCACAGTTGTGAATCTACAGACTTCGTTGATATTGTCATCTTGCTATTTTACCACGTATCTTGTTTGGCTTTCTTGCAAGGATACAGATTTGATGACCTGTTTATGTTCAGCGTGCCATGTGCTTGAAATGATGTGATCACACTTTACATAGTTGTGTGGTGGTTAGTTTTGTACTGTTTAATAAATAACCGTGTGTGGGATGCAAGTGCATATTCAAGCAAAATAAAAGTGTCCATAAATAATCGATTCTGATTTGCCTGTTTGTTATAATAAGGTGACATATATATATATATATATATATATATATATATATATATATATATATATATATATATATATAAATGCTGAATAATTAAGTAGTGGGGGAAAACAAGTGCAGGTTAACAATTCTTCCATCTAGTTGCAAAGTGAAACGACTGCAGGCGGAAATCTAAACAAATCTTAATAAATATCAGCGAAACCGCCCAGAGAAACGTGGACAAACAAGTCACAAGACAAACCACAACGCGTTTCACCTCTTAGGTCTTCTTCAGGTGCAACAAACATGAAACAAATAACGAAAATGCACTTAGCTTTGATCGCTTCTGTGTTCAGCGCAAGAAAGAAGGCGTTGAATGATAGTTTCGTCATGCAGCTAGTGAAGGGTTTTCATATTTATGATATACATTTTCCCATTTACTTCATCTTCAAATGTTTCATTCAACGCCTTCTTTCTTGCGCTGAACACAGAAGCGATCAAAGCTAAGTGCATTTTCGTTATTTGTTTCATGTTTGTTGCACCTGAAGAAGACTAAAGAGGTTGAAACGCGTTGTGGTTTGTCTTGTGACTTGTTTGTCCACGTTTCTCTGGGCGGTTCGCTGACATTTATTTAAGAATTCTTCCATCATTATAGTAATGACTTGGCAAAGATTTGAAAATGTCCACGTTTCTCTGGGCGGTTCGCTGACATTTATTTAAGAATTCTTCCATCATTATAGTAATGACTTGGCAAAGATTTGAAATTGAGAAAAAAAAACATTTGAAGATGAAGTAAATGGGAAAATGTATATCATAAATATGAAAACCCTTCACTAGCTGCATGACGAAACTATCACAATCCCTCTCGAAGACAGATCCATATGTTGTCGCCTGCTCCGAGGCCTTTCGTCCGCTGGATCAGACTCATCAGGGAGACACGGCTGATTGTTGTCTGTGCTCTTGGCGTCAGATAGAGACACACCACAGTCCATAATTCTGTGGTGTTCTGACCGCCAAGGGTTCGAAAAAGAATCCAACAGCACCCCCAAAGCAGCCAGCGAAAGGTAGTAGAATTAAACAAAACGAAAGTGTGTGGAGAGGAAAAAAGTTGTTGAAACTAAAAATATTACGCAAACAGTATAAAATGTAAGGGACAATCTTTGAGCCTATGCTTGAGGATCCATTTAAGGATGCAAGGGAGATCTAAAGATACGGAACAGTCCGAGTGGTCAGCTCTGCTGTTCAATAACCCAAGCATTGTCAGCGGCTAAGAATTGTGCAGAACAACCTTTCCTTGGATCTCGTAAGAGATGCAATCACCCACTGATTGACCTAACAATATAATGCTGAACAATAAGTAGTGGGGGAAAACAAGTGCAGGTTAACAATTCTTCCATCATAATAGTAATGACTTGGCAAAGATTTGAAATTGAGAAAAAAACAAAAACATTTGAAGATGAAGTAAATGGGAAAATGTATATCATAAATATGAAAACCCTTCACTAGCTGCATGAGGAAACTATCACAATCCCTCTCTAAGACAGATCCATATGTATCGCCTGCTCCGAGGCCTTTCGTCCGTCCACTGGATCGGACTCATCAGGGAGACACGACTGATTGTCTGTGCTCTTGGCGTCAGATAGAGACACACCATAGTCCATAATTCTGTGTTCTTCTGACCGCCAAGGTTTCGAAAAAGAATCCAACAGCACCCCCAAAGCAGCCAGCGAAAGGTAGTAGAATTAAACAAAACGAAAGTATGGAGAGGAAAAAAGTTGTTGTTTTTAAAGAAGAAGAAAAAAGGATGAATAACCAACCATGATGTGGCTGAAGGCTGCAAAATGGAAGCAGATACCGATAGGATTTTTCAGCCGTAGGCAGCCGCTGCCCATGGCAACTGTTAAACATGCTATGGAGCAGACTGGAACCGCACTGCCGAGTGCCATCCATTGAACAGAGCAATGTCAGAGTCTTGAGTCCTGTTCAAATTTTCTGATCAACAGCCGGTATTTGTATCTCTTGGGCCTGGCTTATGCCGGGATATGGTTTGAAAAGAAGTGTATACAGTTTTTAACTTTTAGCCTCATCATGATGTCTCTGATCAAAACTGTGGCATGTCTCTAATGTCATTGATAAAATGCCCCTCCTTTCTGCCCCTTCCTCCCAAAAGACCCCCCCCCCCCCTCCCCTTCCCTCTCTCCCTGCCTCCACCCCAAAGAAAAAAAAAACGACCCCAAACCGCTACAATGAGGTCAAATTCCGTGGCTCTTCATGGTCTGCTGTGTCGAACGCTATTTGTTCATGCCGACCACGACAAAGCGGTTTCTAGTGTCGTCCGTATAGGGCTACACACACACACACACACACGCACGCACGCAATAACGCACTACCCACTGTTCCCACGCCTGTCGCGCGCGCGCGAATAACTATCTACCCACTGTTCCCACTCCTGTCGACGAACCATGCAGATATCTTGACGGTCCCGATCACAGAATGAGATCACTGTCCATCACACAACGAGATCACTGTCCATTACAACGAGATCACTGTCCATCACACAATGAGGTCACTGTCCATCACACAACGAGATCACTGTCCATCACACAATGAGATCACTGTCCATCACACAAATGAGATCACTGTCCATCACACAATGAGATCACCGTCCATCACAGAATGGGGTAGCTCTAAATCACAGTCCAAACAGGCGTGAACTGGCACCAAGCGATATTCACACTGACCCTGGTGTTACAAGCTTGCCTCTTCTGCTTAGAAGTCCACGACAGCCGCTTTCTCCAACGAGTAAAATTGCCCATGCGAGTTTCAGAAAGTACTTCTCTGAACTTTAGGCAGAAAAAACACACGTGGGTGAATATAGACGACGCCCAACATCGTTGTCACCGCCGCCACAATGAGAAACTTCTGCGAAGACCACTGACGAAAGATTTATTCGCGTTTTGGTGTCGAGATGGTGATGCTCTTCCCCTCCATGTTGTTCTGACCCCGGTGAGTCCACAGTCTAGAGCATGCGCTGACCGGTTGCTCGGTCAACAGGCTGGACGATAGAGCACGTGCAACACGTGCAAATGACCGTGACGTGCACCGAATTCTGAACATCGCTTACAAGCTGAGTTAACTTGGTTCAAATGCACTGCCTCACAAGGGCGGGCGTGTGTGTGTGTGTGTGTGTGTGTGTGTGGTTAGTGTATGGGTGAGTGGGAGTATGGGTGTGGGTGGGTTGTGTGGGTACTTGGGGAGGAGGGAGGGTGCGGGGTGGGGGTGGGGGATGGGGTGGGAAGGTGGGGGGAGTCAGCACACGGAAATGAAAATATGGAGCACAGCTCTCTCTCTCTCTCTCTCTCTCTCTCTCTCTCTCTCTCTCTCTCTCTCTCTCACACACACACACACACACACACACACACACACACACACACAGAGATCTGACATTTTGATATTGAATTGCCGTCACCAAAGACATTTTTTGACAAGGTGGGAAGGGGTAACAGGACAATAACATTTCCCTCTTCCTTTCATTGCAAACAAATAGTACCCACTTACTCCCAGTGTGGATCAAATCCAAGGTTAACAAAAACGCATACAGTCGGAACATCTCTATATATCCTCGCACACAGGAGTAGTGCAGTAGGCCTAATGTTAGAAAGAAAAAACAAACAGAAATGGCAAGACTGACTCTCTCTCGGTGTGTGTGTGTGTGTGTGTGTGTGTGTGTGTGTGTGTGTGCGCGCGCGTGCGTGCGTGCGTGTGTGTGTGTGTGTGTGTGTGTGTGTGTGTGTGTGTGTGTGTGTGTGTGTGCATATGTGTTTACACGCGCGTGTTCACCAGTATAATTTTAAAGGGAGACAACACGTATGCAGAACACAAACAACTGACAAAAGCACACACACTCCCCGATATTTGAAGCAAAAAAAACAAAACAAACAAAAAAAAAAAAAAAACCAGAATGAAAGGAAAATTTATGATAAAAGAGAGTCTCTTCCTCAACCCCTCCTTTTACACGAATTTGGACACCCCCCCCCCCCCTCTCCTCTCCCCTCCTTTTCCCGCTTTTATGTTTATTTAGAAGAAGAGTCCCTTTTCATTCGCTGCTTCGCAGA
>JADBJO010004131.1:120000-122500 GCA_016801955.1 Conus betulinus | reverse complement strand
CCAACTCAACCCAACCACACCCCCCCAACAACCACCAACAACAAAAACACCCATCACAACAGAGCAAGAACCCACACCCACCCCACCCCCCACCCCCCCAACATCCCACCAACCCCACCCCACCCCCCCCCACACCCAAACCCCCCCAACCAACACCCCCAAAGCACCAAACCCCCACCCCAACCACCCCAACAACCCCACAAACCACAAACCCCCACATTTCAAAACACAAAACACCCCTCCCATTAGGGCCCCCCCCAACAAAAACCCCCCCCACACCAACCCCAACCCCCCCTCCAAACCAACAAACCCACCTCCACACACACCAACACCCGAACCCCCAAACACCACCCACCCCCCAATCCCCCCCCCCCGCAGACCCGCGCACCACCCGAGCCCAGACAACCCCCCCTCACAAAGATCAACCCACAACACCCCCCCCCCCCCCCCCCCCCCCCCACAACGCACCCCCAACACACACCCCACAGCAACCCCCCCACAGAGACGCCAGCCAGCCCCCCAGCAGACCCCCGAGCGCACGCACACAAGACCCTGCAGACCGCCCACCCCCCCCCGACCCCGCCCCCCCACCAGAAGAACCACCTATTGCCACAACCCCCCCTTTTATACGACCAACTGACTGAGACTTGCAGGCTGGCTATATTCTTCCACAACGTTTGCAGAGCTGATATGGCCCAGAGAGCCAGAGAGAGAGAGAGAGAGAGAGCAGGGCGAGAGAGAGAGAGAGACGACCCCCCGTCCCCACCCGCCCCGCACACCCCGCCCCCACCACAGACCCGCCACCCACTTTAATTCACCGCACAGAGGGCACCTGCACAGCCTTTCAACCCCGCAGAGCCGATTATCCATTCCAAAGACTCATCACTAACTTGGTAAGTACCTACTATCCCTTAACTCGGACCAGCCCACCGAGAAGCACGACGACCGCCACCGAGACCCGAGAGCGAGAGAGGAGAGAACGCGACGGACGCCCGCCAGAGACGAACCCCCCCGAGCCGGACCCCCCACAACATCCCCCCTAGACAACCCACACCCACTCCTCCCCCCCCTTCCCAATCCCCCCAACAGCCACTTCCCCCAACACACACCCCACCTGCACACACCAAAACTTGAGACTTTCAGGCCAGAGACATTATTCTTCCAATCTGTCTTTGCAGAGCTGATTTGGCACAGATAGAGAGAGGGACCGGAGAGAGAGAGAGAGAGAGAGACGAGGAGGAGAGAGACAGCGGAGGGAAGCCCCCCCCGCCCCCCCACCCCCAGACTCCCCCAGAAGAATCTCAGGTGATGAAAAACTCTATTATCAGATTCATGTTGGAGGATTCAGGTGAGCCTATTGCTTCTTCCAATTGTCTGTGACAGAGAGAGATTATGGCACAGAGAGAGCGAGACGAGGCGGAGAGAGGAGAGACGATGAGGAAGGCGTGAAGAGAGAGAGAGAGAGAGAAAGAATCTTCCACTCCTGAAAATCCTTTTATTGATTTTTTCGGGACGGTCGAGGATTTCAGGCACGCCGATTATTTACTCTATCAATCTATCCTGCGATAGCGTAAATTATAACAGCGAGAGACGAGGTGAGGGAGGGGGGAGGGAGAGAGAGAGGAGAGAGAGAGAGAGAGAATGAGAGAGAGAGAGGAGAGGAGAAGAATCCTCAGGAAAAACTATTCTCGATCAAAGATTGAGCATTTCAGGCAGAGACTGTTATGCTTCCAATCCTGTCTTTGCAGAGCTAATTATAGCCCAAGGGGGGAGAGAGAGAGCGAGAGAGAGCGAGGAGAGAGAGAGAGAGAGAGGAGAGCTAGAGAGGGAGACGGCGGGAGATGAGGAGAGAGGAAGAACTATGAAAACTTTTATCGATCAATGATTGGAGATTTCAGGCAGAGCCTATTATTATTTTTCTTCCAGAACTCAGAAAGCTTTTATTCGATCAAAGATTGAAATTTCAGGCAGAGCCTATTATTCTTCCAATCTGTCTTTGCAGAGCTAAATTATGGGATCTATTTACTTCAACAGCAAACTGCATTTTCGCCTGTGGAGAGGAGATGAATGATCGATTTATTCGACAGCAGGCTGTATATTCACGTGGGGAAGGGGATAAATGATCTGTTTAGACAGCAGACTGTGTGTTCTCTTGTGTCTGCTGGTTTATTTGTTTGTTTGTCTGTCTCATGCATACTACAACCTGGAGACTACTGCGTTCTGTATTTTGATACCAGATATTTGTAACGTCTGAAGAATACATTATTTGTCAAATATTGGCTGGTATGGTGCATGTTGTGTACTATAAGAGAAGCATTAAGTTACAGCTCGTTTTGTGTGTACATTTGTGCTTTTGCCTTGTTTTCAATAAACTCCGCCACCTGCCTTCAGTTTTCTGCCTGTTGGCCAAACTGCACAAAAACTACGGAACGGATTTTGAACGAAACTTAGTGAGAAGATGACGTAGTCCTAAGCACGAGGCCTTTAAAGTTGGGGGCAG
>JADBJO010004131.1:90000-107500 GCA_016801955.1 Conus betulinus | reverse complement strand
CCCCCCGATGACCTCACCGTTCAGAAGCAGAAAAAAAAAAATGACATACTCGCGCTGCTGAGAGTGAGAGAGAAAGAGAAGGTGGGGACGGGAGGGAGGAGAAGGAGAGATGGAGGGGGGGGGGGGAGAGAAGAGAGAGAGAGAGAGAGCGAGGGGAGCGCACCAGAGGGAGAGGAGGAGGAGGAGAGAGAGGGGAGAGAGAGGAGGAGAGACGAGGGAGGACGAGAGGAGAGAGAGAGAGAAGGGGGGATGGGGAAGGGAAGAGAGAGAGGAGAGAGAGAGAGACAGGAGAGGGAGAGAGGGGAAGAAAAGTGAGAGAAGGGAGAGAGAGAGAGAGAAAGGTGAGGAAGAGGGGAGAGAGAAGAAAGAGAGGGGAGACGACGGATAGACGAGAGAGAGAGAGGGGGGGGAGGGGGGGAGATAGCGAGAGAGGAGAGAGGAGGGAGAGAAAAAGAAGGGGTGTTTGTGTGGTGTGTGTGTGGGGTGTTGGTGTGTGTGTGTGCGCCGCGCACGCAGCAATCGCGCGCGAATTGTGCGTGCGGCGGGTGGCGCGTGCGTGGGGCATGACACGCTGCGAAAAAAAAGTGTTTTTTGTATATGTGCCTCTGTATCTGCATGATTGGAATGGGGGGGGGGGGGGGGGGGGGGGGGGGGGGGCTGGGGTGAGGGGTGGTGGGGGGGCGGGGGCCGACGGAGGGAAGCATGGACAGATTCTTTTTCTCCAGGTGAAGTTCATGTCCCACGTCACGTCAATGGTTAGGACGTGAAAGGCGGTGACAAGGCATCTGCGGCATACTGCCTTTCAATCAGCGTCTTCCGTTTGACGAGATCACGGTCTTGCACGGTGCCCACTTACACACAACACACACAACACACACCACACAGTGACCATCGTAAGCATACGCAAGGATAGCACACACTCGCGCGCGCGCACACACACACACACACATCACACACACCAGTTAACAAAAAAAAAATCACGATAAATAAACCAACAACAAACCAAGAAACAACAACGAGATTTGCAAACACAGAACCACATCGATGGTGAAAGGGGAGGGAAAGGTCCTGTGCCCTCACCCCCACACCTCACTCCCACCTCCTTCCACTCCTCTCTCTCTCCTTCCGGCCCAATCCTCCACCCCCCCTCGGCCACCCCCCCCCTCTGCCTCATGCAACCCTTCTTACCTACGGGCACCTGTGCACGCACACATCAAGTCGGTCAATTGAACAGTCGTTTTTAGGAGAGAGAGAGGAGAGATGAGAGAGGCTGAGAGGGAGGAGGGAGAGTGAGAGAGAGGGAGAGGGGAGGACAGAGAGAGAGGAGGAGAAGAGAGAGAGGGGAGGAAGAGGGAGACCCCAGAGAGGAGCGAGAGAGGGAAGACAGAGGAGAGAGAAAGAGAGGAGAGCGGGAGAGGGACAGGAGGGAGAGAGGAGGAAGAGGGAGAGAGAGAGAGAGAGGGGGAGAGAGAGGGGCGAAGAGAGAGGGAGAGAGGAGGGAAGAGGCCAGACGGAAGAAAGAGAGAGGGAGGAGAGAAGGAGAGAGAGAAGAGGAAGAGAGAGACAGAGAGAGGAGAGAGACAGAGGAGGAGACGAGCCAGAGAGCAGAGGAGGAGGGGAGGAGAGGAGAGGAGAGAGACACGAGAGAGGAGAGAGAGAGAAGGAGAGGAGGGAACAGGAGGGCGAGAGGAGAGGGGAGGAAGAAGAGAGGGGAGGGGACGAGAGCGATGAGAGGGAGAGAGAGGGAGGAGAAGACCCAGGAGGGGGACCTGCCAGAGAGAAAGAGAGAGGAGAGAGAGGACGAGCAGAGAGAAGAGGGGACAGAGCAGAGTGAGAAGCAAGGACGACAGGCCAGACAGACAGCCAGAGAGAGGGAAAGATCAGGTTTGGGCCAGGCCACCAATGAAGGGGTACACATACAGACATATTAAACAAGGAGAGAGAGAGAGAGGAGAGAGAGATGGAGAGAGGAAGAAGAGACGAGGAGAGAGAGGGAGGAGAAGAGGGACCGGGGGCGGCGTGAGGAGCGTGGTGGTGAGAGGACGAGACGACTGAGGAGAGGGAGGATGAGAGAGGAGGAGAGAGACCAGACCGACCAGGACAGAGTTTCCACACACACACACACACCACACACAACATGAAAACCGTTCGTTGTTGTGGTGTTTGCGAGGGTTGTTTGCAGGTTACTGCAACGAGAGGGCATTTGGGGAAGACTACTGACCAGAAACTCCACTTGGGCACCAAGGGCCGGGGGCGCTGCCTCGCCCGTCACTGCTGCCTTGGGGATGGCTGACCGGGCGGCACCCCGCACCGCTGCGGATGGGGCGCGCGCGCGAGGAGAGAGAGAGCGGGGGAGAGAGGCGCGCGTGGAGCGAGACATTTACAGAAAGACCTCCCCCCCCCCCCCACACAAACCCACACAGAGAGCGAGGAGAGAGAGAGGATGGAGAGGGGAGAGAGACAGAACTATTTATTGCTGGGCTTCAAGCATATGCCCATAACGCAATTCGCGTAGGGGGACGGCGGCGGGTTGCGACGGTAATCAACAACGCGTTTCAATCAACAGACCAGTTCAGAATAAATAAAAATTCTAGCCAGTACGGAAAGAATTTTGCACCGTAAATGAAGAGGTCACAACATGAATAAAACGCAACACCCATTAAAGTCGGTTACAGCCAAACAGGGTTTTTTTTTTTGTTTTTTCTTCAAATTTTCTACGGAAGTCGTTGTACCTCTCTAAACCAAGCATTTCTTCCAAAACCAGCATTGGTGAAAACGAGAAACGGTATTCTTTGTACGCACGGAAACGACCAGGATGTCATCATGTTTTAGGCCGATCGGTTTGCTTTTGTTAGTGTGCTTCTGCTTTGTTTGGGTTGTTTTTGTTTTGTTTTATTTTATTTTTTTGTTTTATGTAAATCGGTTAATTAGTTGCTGGTCAGTGGCTTTCCAGGGTCTTCCTGCAATGTGGGACTGTTGTTGCAATGGGAACAGTGACCCCGCCACGTGCCAGGTTACATAGTCTTCGAGTGCTGTGTGTGTGTGTGTGTGGTGTGGTGTGTGTGTGTGTGTGTGAGCGAGAGGAGCGCGCGATGAGAGCGGAGGAGAGCGGCGAGGAGCGCGAGTTGAAGGGCGGATGGAGGAGTGGGAGGGAGAGAGGGCGGAGGAGAGGGGAGGAGCAGAGCGACGGGAGCGGAGGGGGGGGGCGGGAGTGAGGCGACCCCGGCGGGAGCGAGGTTGAGGAGTGGAGGGGGGAGGAGCGAGCGGGAGAGAGAGAGTGTGGAGCGAAGAGAGGAGAGCGGGAGGGGAGAGGGGGAGCGAGAGGGAGGAGAGGAGGAGAGAAGAGCGAGGGCGCGAGGAAGGACGAGAGAAGACGGAGAGAGAGCAGGGGGGGAGGCGGGGAGCGAGGGCGAGAGAGGGGAGCAGGAGGAGCAGAGTGGGCGAGGAGGAGGGAGGTGGAGGGACGAGCGAGAGCGGAGCGCGGCGGGGGGGGGCGGAGGAGGAGGCGGAGAGGGGGGAGCAGAGATGGAGGGATGTGGGGATGTTGGAGGAGGGAGAAGGAGGAGAGGGGAGGGGAGATGGAGCGAAGGAGAGGACGGTGAGACGAGGGGGAAGGGGGGGGGGGGGGAGGGGCGGGAGAAAGAGGCGGGGGGGGCGAAGGACGGGGCCCGTACGAGAGGGAGAGCCGAGGGAGAGGCTGAGAGGAGGGGCGCGCGGAGGGAGGCGCGAGAGGGAGAAACAAGGAAAGGCAAAAAGACAGAGAGGGGAAAGACGGGAAGACACCAGGCCCAAACGAAAAGCGCAAGACAGATAGGGGGGGGGGCGCAGGGGGGAAGAGGGGCGACAGGAAAGGGAGGGGAGGGAGTTTGCCCGGCGGGAGTGCCGGAGAGGCGAACGAAAGTGCGAGGGCGGGCGAAGGACGGCGGGCGGGGCAAGAGGGGGGGGCGCGGAGGGTTCGGGCGAGGCGAAAGAGAACCGGGGAGGGAGCGGCTTGGAGGAGAGCGCGAGAGGAGGCGCGGGAGGGGGAAGGATGGGAGCAGGCCGGAAGGAGAAGGGTGAGGACCAGGGGGCAGGGCGGGAGAGGAGATGAGGGCGGCAGGGAGGGACCCAGGGCGCGGGCGACACAGCAAGGAGAGGGGCGGAAGCGAGCGCGGGGGTGCGAGGGAGGAGGGGAGGGAGAGGGGCGGAACAAGGCACGAGAGGGAGCGGGGGCTGAGAGTGATGAGGGGGTGGGGGCGCCGGCGGAGAGACAGAGCGGGGGGGCAAAGGGACCACGGCAGAACGAACTCCGCAAGGACCCGGAAAGGGCGCAGAGAGGGGAGGGGGCAGGAAAAGAACCGGGACAAGACAGACCAAGAAAGAAAAAGCACAGAAACAAGAAAAAGAGAAGATGAGAAAGCGACGGAGGGAGAGGAAAAAAGGGAGAAGAGGAAGGAAAGCAAAATTCCAACTTCTAATTTTGCTTCTTTCCGTTTGAATTAAGATCTACTTCATTATCTGCGATATGAACAAGAAAAGTTTGTTGAAAAAACGGTTAGACATGGAAACAACACACACACACACACACACACAAATCTTTATGAATTGTTTGTTCAGCCATTATATTTGTCCCTGTTCACCACCCACCCCCCACCACCCCCCCCCCCCCCCCAAAAAAAAAAGAAAAAAGAAAAAAGAAAAAGCACACACACACACACACACACACACACACACACACACACACTTGATCTAATATAATTTATGGTGAAAAGACGTAGAGACAAAGAACGAACGAACGAATGAACACACACACACACACACACACACACGCACACGCACACGCACGCTTTCTGATTTGCCAGGAAGAACCGCCTCTGTATCCATAATCATATTCATTTCCGACCTACCTGCTGCAGGCGCAGGACTCCCTGGAAGTTGTTGATGAGGCCGCAGGCATACTGCTGGCGCAGGCTGTTGATGACGGACCACTGGAAGTCCAGCAGACTGACCTGCTCTGGGGACCCGTTCTCCACCCGCATGGTGAAGCGCCACTGCCCACGGGCCACACACGCCGCAATTAGAATTTTTTGCACTAACACGCTACGAAAAAAAAAAAAGCAAAAGATAACACCCGAAGGTGCTGGCGGGACCCTGACAGGTACTGTCCTCAACTGCCGAACAAACCAGCTGGGAGCAATCCTGCACCACCCCTTGGAAGCCTGCTGCGCTGTGTTCACATAAGGTGGCAGGCACGCAAAGGGAATTCCGTTAACAGGTGAAGGGACATAATTGCTCCCTGGCTGATGCCGTTGTGTAATGGCCACGGGATGGGACACGACAGAACCTCCACGGGAGCGTCCCCGTGGGTGTACCAGCCCGTATTTCATGACTGCAGAGCCCACCGGCAAAAGAAACGCCACCGTCAAGCGACTGTTTGCGTTGAAACACTAAGTAATCCATGGGATTCTTAAATGAGGCAGGGACCAGTAAACAGTAAATAAAGAACAAGTAGGGGGTAACCCTTGCAAAGCGTGACCCTACCTGTTCTTTAATCGCTGTTTACTGTTCCTTGCCTCGTTTGAAATTCCCTTTCATATGAATCAAACCGAGGTTACCTGTATGTGTTTGCGGTTTGTCCGTGTGTGTGTGTGTGTGTGTGTGTGTGTGTGTGTGTGTGTGTGTGTTGGACTCTTTTCAAGATCGAAAAGGTTGTGCCAGTCTTGAATAAAAGTTAATTTGTATTTGTTCCTTTCTCTGGTTGTTGTTGTTGCTGTTGCTGTGTAGACGTGTCAGGTGCAGAGGGGTGTATGGGCAAGCTTGGAACGTTCTTTCTTAGGGGGCATCTCCTTGTTTGTTCTGTGTGCTCTGTGTTGTCACATCTGCTAGGCGATTCCGTGTCGGAAGCGGCTTTCGTTTGGATGTGTGGGCGACTATTCATTTCATCAAGAGATCAAGCGTGAGCCTACTTGCTCTTTAATTACTATGTGATCCACGCAACGTTTTGAGGCCTACCCTGAATTTGAGCCAGCATTGAATGTTAGACTGATAAGCAATCAAAACAATTAATTCCCCGCCAAAGATTTCCATTTATTTTATTTTATTTTTTTTATTTTTTTTTTTTTTGAGGGGCCGGGGGATGGGGGTGGAGGGGGGGGGGGGATTTTTCACACATGAAATCACAAAACAGTCTTCAAATGCATGACCTTCCCTGAAGTGGACACACATTTCCGGCCTTTGCCCACTCACCGTGACCCTTTCATGGCGCCAGCTTCGAGACCACAAAACGAACCCGACACATTTGACTTTAAATCTGCCTGCTTGGAACCACCGTGCTTGTACCTTGATGGCCATATCAAAACAAAACAAAAAAAAAAAAAAAAAAAAAAAAAAAAGGGAGGAGACTCAACTTTTCAGACACAACAAACAAAAATTCTCCAAACAATCAAGCAGCCCCAGTCTATAAATACTCGACGCCTTAAGCAATGCCTTGGCGCATAAGTTTTGGTGTGCAGCCACATGGGGGCGTGCAGGGCAGGGGAGCTAATCCAGGCTTCACTGGACGCTCAGAGTCAGGAGAGGGGCGGGGGAGGGGGGGGGGGGGGGAGGGGGGGGAGGACTGGAAAGGGGGGGGGGGGGGGACGAGAAGAAAGGGAGAGGAGCGGGAGAGAAAGAGAGAAGACAGGAGGACGGCGAAAGGAGGAGGAGGAGGAGGAGGGGAGAGGATGGGTGGGGGAAGGGGAAGGGGAGAAGAGGAGCGGGAGAGAAGACAGAAGACATGGTAGGGGAGAAGATCAGACCAGACGAGAGCAGAACAGAACAGAACAGAGCACAACAGAACAGACCAGAGCAGAAGAGAACAGACCAGAGCAGAAGAAAACAGACCAGAGCACAATAGAACAGACCAAAGCAGAATTGAACAGACCAGAGCACAATAGAACAGAACAGAGCAGAATAGAACAGAACAGAGCAGAATAGAACAGACCAGAGCACAATAGAACAGACCAGAGCACAACAGAACAGACCAGAGCACAATAGAATAGAACAGAGCACAATAGAACAGACCAGAGCAGAATAGAACAGAAACAGAGCAGAATAGAACAGACCAGAGTAGAATGGAACAGAACAGAGCACAATAGAACAGACCAGAGCACAATGTAACAGACCAGAGCAGAATAGAACAGACCAGAGCAGAATAGAACAGACCAGAGTAGAAGAGAAGAGAAGAGACCAGAGTAGAAGAGAACAGACCAGAGCAGAAAAGAACAGACCACAGCAGCAGAAGAGAACAGACCACAGCAGACCAGCAACACAGGACTTCTGTCGTTTCCCGTCCTCTAAGCCGGCCTTGTCTATGGAGGTCTACTGGTTGATAACAGGCAGTTATGATGTCACTGTCAGATTCCCCATCCATAGACAGCAAAGGTCGTCTTGTCTATGGAGGTCTACTGGTTGACAGCATGCTGTTATGATGTCACTGTCAGATTCCCCATCCATGGACAGCACAAGTCCAACTGTTTCTTTCACAGATACACCACCAGGAGGAAAATCAAACGTAAACAGTGACCGCGGCAAAGTCTTCGTCGACCAGAAGAGTCCAGTGGGCGGCAGCAGATCAGAGCAGACCCGAACACAACGAACTGGAGCAGAACTGACCCGAACACAACGACCTGGAGCAGAACTGACCAGAACACAACGAACTGGAGCAGAACTGACCCGAGCACAACGAACTGGAGCAGAACTGACCAGAACACAACGCACTAGAGCAGAACTGACCAGAACACAACGAACTGGAGCAGAACTGACCAGAGCACAACGAACTAGAGCAGGTCAGGAGCAGAACTGACGCATGTTTATGGGTCTGTTTGTTGGTCCTCACCCCCAATGTTGATCGTTTTGGTTTTTGATCCGCCCCCCTCACCCCCTCACCCTCACCTCCACCCCCTCGCCCTCCATCTCCATCTTCCCCTCCCTGATTTTCTCTACATTTTCTACCGTGTTCCGTCGCAGCCCTTACGTCTCTTTCCCCCCATCACCACCCGGGCATTTTGCTCCCCATCACCACCCAGGCATTTTGCTCCACATCACCACCCGGCATTTTGCTGCCTCTTTTTTTTTTTTTTTTTTTTTCGACTTATGTCTTGTCCCGTGTTCAATTCACTACCGTCTTCATCACCCCTGTGTTACTCCCATCTCTGTCTGCCTGCCTGCCTGCCTGCCTGCCTGCCTGCCTGTCTGTCCCTCCCCCCCCCCCCCCCCCCCCCTTCATTACTCGCTTGCTCTTTTTTTTTTTTCATTTGGATGGATGAAGTAACTGATTCTTTGAGTGCTTGACGAATGAATGGATGGGTCGTTTCCTCTCTCATTATTTTGACGGACAGACTGTGATTAAAAAAACAAAAAAAAAAAACTGCTTCTGCCATACACAACACACACAAAAAATATGCATTTACAAATACTTCAGCCTGTCACAATGCGGTCAAACAATGCTCTTGAAATTGAAACAAAACAAACAGTTACTCGGTGCACTAACAAATTCTGACCCAATAAATAAAAATTTGAGCTTATTCCTGACCCAAAAATAAGTGCATTGAAAAAAGTTTGAATCCGTAAATAGCGCATTAAAACCATGGAACAAAAAGCAGTGCACTCAACATCATAACAAGGTTGCGCTCTTAGAAATTCACACACACGCGCGCGCGACTGCACACACACACACACACACACACACACACACACACACACACACACACACACACACACACACACACTACATCTGCAACAGAACTGCGAAGTTAGTATCACAAAACAAACAAACAAAACTGTAGACTCAAAAAAAAAAAAAAAAGAAAAAAAAAAAGAAAGAAAGAAAGAAAACACACGAAAATCGTTCGCTTAAATGTTGCAGTAGAACTGTGCACTAACCGAACAAACAAACAGAAGCAATAAAAAACTGCACACTTACTATTCGCACGATGTTATGAACTCCCTGCTGCCAAAACGAATCATATATTGAAATGCAAACAGTTTTGCACAACAAATGCACGCGCGCACGTGCGCGCGCGCGCGCGCACGTGCGCGCGCGCGCGCACGCACACACACACACACACACACACACACACACACACTCACACACACACACAGAGAGACAGACAGAGAGAGAGAGAGAGAGAGGAGAGAGAGAGAGGAGAGAGAGAGAGGAGAGAGAGAGAGAGTCGGTCGGTTCGATTTTGGAAAGTTTATACCTATTAGTCTTGTTCCCTTATTAGGAGAGGGCGGGGGTATAAAATCAACATATAATCTGTACGCAAAACACGTATATCAAAGAACGCAAATTATTGAGAATTTTCGCGAAGAGAGAGAGAGAGAGAGAGAGAGAGAGAGAGAGAGAGAGAGAGAGAGAGAGAGAGAGAGAGAGAGAGAGAGAGAGACAGAGACAGACAGACAGACAGACAGACAGACAGAGACAGAAAGAATATTTTTTCTTACAGGAAAAGATAATCGTTACATGTGACACGTCATAAACGAAAAACCCAACAAATTATAAACATCAGTACAACATGAAATACACGTACATGTATTTTGAAAGATCAAAAACTACACCAAATATTTTAGTGGAAAGAATTAGTTACTAGCTGATAATCAGCAGACACATTTATTAGAATTTATCATCTTTTGACCACAACACACACACATGTACGCGCATGCACTCTCTCTCTCTCTCTCTCTCTCTCTCACACACACACACACACACACACAAACGCACACACACAGACAGACGCGCGCGCGCGCGCGCTCGCACACACACACACACACACACACACACACACACACACACACACACACACACACGCACGCACACAGGCGCGCACACACACACAGACACACAGACACACACACACATTGTATTTTCAAAATACATAAGGTAAGGTTTTGCACGTGCACCATTTCAAATATCTTCATGACATCTTCAATGAACAGTGTTCGAAACGTATTGATCGATATGGGTTGTAGAATCGATCGGTCTGTTGACATACTACTGTCATAAATGACAACAGGACTGGAATCAGACTGAAATCGCCCATATGATCATGGTCAATCTGCACCTATCTCTATATTGTTTACGGATCTCAGGCACAGTTCAAATTTTTAGTGAAATTCGCGGAAAACCAACACAGTCGAACACAATTCAAAAAGGACCCAAACAGGGCCTCTGATGCATTCTAATAGGAGAGAAATTCTGCTTCAATTAAAAATTCAAACAAAACTCCTATCAGTGCATGTGTGTGATGCGAGTTTGAGGTTTTGTTTGTTTGTCTGTCTGTTTGTAAGTGTACCAACTTGATGACAAATCTGTTTTGCAGTTTGTGACAAGACTCTTTATTAAGTGACCCTCAAATCATACACAGGAAAAACTCACAACTTATTCCCGAACAACAAACAGGTTCTGCGTGATCGTTCCTACGTGAAAGATGACCTATTGGACAGAAAATACCTGGAAATACTTCGAACTACGAATACAGTATATTTCCCGGGAGAACGTCACAGAACTGCAATCTGAATGACGGCAAATGATCGTGTTTGATAACGAAGCGAAAGATAAATTCTGCAATCATTTCCACTTCGGGTGGACCAAAACTCAAGTTACATCCTGATAATAATGAACAAAAAAAAAAAAAAATGTACCTTAAAGTCAGAATGATGATGTTGGATATTAATTTGTTAAGCGCGCAATGGGGGCCTGTGGTCCTATGGTCAGAGCGTTTGCTGGCCAAGCTGACTGTGGGTTGTGAGTTCCAGTCCACATGGGGGTGGGATTCTTTTTTTTCGCACTTGAAAACCCCCTCTGTCCACCTAGCAGTACATGGGTACCTGATTCAACCCTCAGTGTCCACCCAGCAGTACATGGGTACCTGATTCAACCCTCTCTGTCCACCAGGCAGTACATGGGTACCTGGTTCAACCCGTCTCTGCCCACCCAGCAGTACATGGGTACCTTATTTAACCTCTCTCTGTCCACCAGGCAGTACATGGGTCCTGATTCAACCCTCTCTGTTCACCCAGCAGTACATGGGTACCTGATTCAACCCTCTCTGTCCACCAGGCAGTACATGGGTACCTGATTCAACCCTCTCTGTCCATCCAGCAGTACATGGGTACCTGATTCAACCCTCTCTCTCCACCAGGCAGTACATGGGTACCTGATTCAACCCTCTCTGTTCACCCAGTAGTACATGGGTACCTGATTCAACCCTCTCTGTCCACCCAGCAGTACACATGGGTACCTGATTCAACCCTCTGTGTCCACCAGGCAGTACATGGGTACCTAATTCAACCCTCTCTGTTCACCCAGCAGTACATGGGTACCTGATTCAACCCTCTCTGTCCACCAGGCAGTACATGGGTACCTGATTCAACCCTCTCTGTCCACCCAGCAGTACATGGGTACTTGATTCAACCCTCTCTGTTCACCCAGCAGTACATGGGTACCTGATTCAACCCTCTCTGTTCACCCAGCAGTACATGGGTACCTGATTCAACCCTCTCTCCCACCAGGCAGTACATGGGTACCTGATTCAACCCTCTCTGTCCACCCAGCAGTACATGGGTACCTGATTCAACCCTCTGTGTCCACCAGGCAGTACATGGGTACCTAATTCAACCCTCTCTCTGTCCACCAGGCAGTACATGGGTACCTGATTCAACCCTCTCTGTTCACCAGGCAGTACATGGGTACCTGATTCAACCCTCTCTGTCCACCCAGCAGTACATGGGGTACCTGATTCAACCCTCTCTGTCCACCCAGCAGTACATGGGTACCTGATTCAACCCCCTCAGACTACCCGGCAGTACATGGGTACCTGATTCAACCCTCTCTGTTCACCCAGCAAATACATGGGTACCTGATTCAGTTCAGGGAAGGTTAAAGGGGCTGAAGAGGATGGATAGGATCCGTCTTCCGTCATACCATCCCCAAGACACAGTGAACATCTGATAGTTCACTGCCCCTACGGGCCGACAGGCTCTGGGAACTTCACCTAGTGACCTAAACAACATGCTCCACGAAATCACACAATGACTAAGTTGCATCAATGTTTTTCATTCAGGCACACTTCATGGATGTAGAAGGCATAGCATAACAGTCCTAACACTACCCCTGAATAATCCTCAAAAAGGTGACGATGCGAAACGTATAATGTATACCACATGTTACGGAAGAAATGTGCTTTTAAGCCCATCTTGAATGTAGATAAAGAATCAAGAGTTTCTGAGAGGCAGAGGAACTTTGGTCCATGGAAGATGATCCATTTTGATCTTGATATTATCACATGTGAACCCAAATCTGCATTTTTGTCAGGATATTAAGAAAAGGACATATCAAGGGCTACTGGGCAGTATATACTGTTATGAGATTGTTTAAGCATTGTTGTCGATAAAACAAAGAAACTGTTTCCATGCCCTCCGGAGGGAGAGCTCATTCACGCCGGCTCCACGACTAAGCAATTATGTGTGTGTCAGTAGGGAGCTCAGTAGGTGGTGTCCAGCGTATGTTGGATCAGAACAGGCGCCACTGAACACCATAGAAATGACCCGGCAACAGTGCAGTGTCTCCTCCGGTGGGTTGCCCTATGACGACTTGACATCGACTGCTCCCTGTGGATTGCCGGTGCGGGGTCTGCGGCGGGCCGAGCTGTGGCTGTAGACGGTGTGTCGGAATGATCGGCGTGGGTGCAATGCCTCTGAGGTGACACAGAAGGTAGAACAGAAAAAAAGACCCCCCATCCCCGATCCCCAATCCCCCGCCCCTCCCCCATCCCCCAATTCTCCTCCACCACGCAATTTGTAACATTTTGAGCCAGCTCACCCCGATTGAACAACCACACACGGTTTGAGGGCAGGGGGTAAAAACTGTCTTTCCCTGACCATGGTTTGATCAGCCACGGTTCTGTCATGGCGACTGTGACCTGCTGCTGCTAAACTCCATTGTGTCGGAGAACTGTGTTTTGTTTTTTTTTTCCTCCAGTGATCGCGGTCCATCGACCGTGGCTGTTCGTTTATCAAACTGACCTCATGTACTCATGTCCTGCTGGGTGGATAGAGAGAGGCTTCACGCCGTCATAATCCGACTCCCAGTGATTCGAACTCACGACCGCCAGCTTTGCAGGCCAACGCTCCGACCACTTGACTATGGGCCCCTCTAGAAAGGAACGAAGAAAAACATACAAAACCTATGCAGGTGGCAACGCACTATGGTCACAAAGCCTTCCCCTTCCTTCGCCCCTCTTCCTTTTCTCCTGGAGAAAAGCAACACCCGAATGCTTCAAAACAAAGAGGGCACCACAACACAGCACAGCACAGCACAGCACAGCACAGTAGTACAGCACAGCAAAAACGGCACAGCACAAAACAGCACAGTACAGCACAGCAAAACGGCACAGCACAGCACAGCACAACACAGCATAGTACAGCACAGCACAGCACAGCAAACAGCACAGCACAGCAAAACAGCACAGCACAGCACACAATGCAGCAAAACGGCATAGCACAGCAGAGTAAGGCACAACACAGCATAGTACAGCACAGCACAGCACAGCACAAAAACAGCACAGCACAGCGAAACAGCACAGCAAAGCAAAACAGCACAGCACAACACAGCAAAACAGCACAGCACAGCACAACGCAGCAAAACGGCATTGCACGGCAGAGCACAGCCAGCAAAACAGCACAGCACAGCAAAACACAGCACAGCAGAACAGCACAACACAGCAAACCAGCACAGTACAGCAAAAACACACAGCACAGCAAAACAGCACAGCACAGCAAAACACAGCACAGCAAAACAGCACAGCACAGCAAAACAGCACATCACAGCAAAACTGCACAGCACCGCAAAACAGCACAGCACAGCACAGCAAAACAGCACAGCTCAGCACAAAACAGCACAGCACAGCACAGCACAGCAAAACAGCACAGCACAGCACAGCAAAACAGCACAGCAACACATCACAACACAGCAAAACAGCACAGCACAACACCACCGCCCAACACCACCGCACAACCCAACCCAACCCAACCCAAACCCCCAACCCCCAAACACAGGAACCCTTGCCTTACCCGCCAGCCGAGGTAGAGCGGCAGAACGGGACATCCTGATGGCGCCATGGGTCCGGCAGCGGAGAAGGGAAGGCTTCATCCACAGGAAGAAGAACTTGTCCGACATGTCCTCAGTTCCTCCGTCACGCTGAAAGGGATGGCTGCAACAGCACAGGGTATGGGCCACTCAAGAACAGCGTCAAAAAGACGATCACGCTTGTTTTCTTCGTCGAATATAGAGGAAAGAAAAAAACCCCCCAAAACAACCAATAAAACAAAACAACACACACACACACACACACACACACACACACACACACACACACACACACACACACACACCACACACAAAAACACAACAAAACACAACAACAACGACAACGACAACAAACAACACACACACACTCTCTCTCTCCCTCTCTCTATCTCTCTCTGTCTCTGTCTCTCTCTCTGTCTCTCTCTCTCTCTACACACACACACACACACACACACACACACGCACACACACACACACACACACACACACGTATCTACTCACTCATCGTATCTTCCTTGCACTCGTCGTACTTGAAGAAGAAATCGAACAGCTCGTGATAAAAGATGTCCGAAGATTTAGCACTAATGGGAACAATGTCCTCATGGGCCACTATCTCAACGCCTGCACACACACACACACACACACACACACACACACACACGCACGCACGCACGCACGCACATACGCACTCAACACACACACACACACACACACACACGCACGCACGCACGCACGCACACACACACACACACACACACACGCACGCATACACGCACACACACACACACCACACACACACACACACATACACACACGCACGCATACACGCACACACACACGCGCGCGCGCGCGCACGCGCACACACACACACACACACACAGTTTGTTGACATATCGTCTCTCTAGCGTGAGAAGTTTAAAAAACGATTGTGTTTGATTTTTCAAATTAAAAGAAATACACGCACACACTCCCCCCCCCCCCCCCCCCCCCCCTCCCCCCCCCCCCCCCCCCCCCCCCCCCCCCCCCCCCCCCACACACACACAAACAACAGAAGGAAGCTAGCTAAAAAAAAATATATAATAACCCAATAATTCCGCCAGCTTTCGCGATCAAGCGACTGAGCCACTACCAGGTCAAGTTTGCCCTGCACAAAAATCGCGAGTAGTTGGTCACACTGGACACCGCTCAGGCTTTAAAACGTCATCAAACTGGACACGGATCGGACACGTGGTTTTTTTTTTGTTTGTTTTTTTTTTGCAAAAGGTGACGATTGGCGTCACCTGATGACGTATACACCTGACACAGAAGTACGTCATAGCCGCCAACGCTTCCAGGGTTGTAGAAATGATAACATTTCCTGTTTGACTATCTGTCACTTTTTCTTTAGAACATCTCTTGCGCCGTGGCAGGTTTTTACAAAAGTCACGTTGTGGTAGAGTCGATCGGGAAAAAAAAAAAATGATGAATAGAAGAAAGGTAGGTTATTTTATTGATTTTTGTGTGTGTGAGAGAGAGAGAGCGAGAGAGAGAGAGAGGAGTATTCCATTTTTTTTTAGACAGGAGTAATAGGTCAATTTGAAAGAGTAATTGGTGATTGGTGTTGAGGGGGGGGAAAGAGTGACTGACGGTTTTTGAGAAAGAAAATAGTCATCGAGTTTTGAGAAAGAAAGAGTCAGGGGCACATTGAGACACAAATCTTTGCTCAATACCCTGGACGTCTACCTGAAGTCTTCAAAAGATTCATAGACGACTGTTTCGGAATCAGCACTCTACCTAAACAGGAACTCCAATACTTCATTGACTATGCTAACGCCTGTCACCCTTCAGTGAGATTCACATACGAAATCTCGGACTCTTCCCTCTCATCATTTGTGGACATCAATATCAGTATTCAAAGCGCTTCACGGTCTCTCCACACAACAGTGCACTACAAACCAACTGACGCCCACTCTTACCTCCTGTTTTCATCAAGCCACCCTCCTGCCATGAAAGAAAGCATCCCGTATTCCCGATTCCTTCGACTTCGCAGACTATGCAGCACCGATGATAATTACCAAAAGAAGCAGCGGCCATGACTGCCTTCTTCACCGCTAGAGGCTGCCCACAAGCTACAGTTCAGATGGCCCTTGAACGAGCACAGTCCATCCCCAGACACCAGCTCCTACAAGACAAGGAAAAAAAAAAGACTACAGACAATGACCAATGCATTGCCACTCTGACCCACCATCCACACAATCTATTTGTTGAAAAACGTTCTGCTCCGCAACTTCACTATCCTGAAGGAGGATCCAGCTCTCCAAAGCATTTTCAGTCTACCACCGATGGTGCATTCAAAAGGGACAAAAACCTTGGTGACCACCTGATGCACTCTACCTTCCACCCTTCATCCCCCTCAACCCAACCAGGCAATTTCCAGTGCAAGAAACCCAGATGTAAAACCTGTGACTTTCTTAATCCGACAACTACTGTGAAAGGCCCATCCGGACGGAGCTTCCACATGAGGTCCCACTTCACCTGCCAGACTCAGAATATAGTCTATATTCTTAGCTGTACCCTTTGTCCCAAGATGTATGTGGGTGAAACATACAGATCTCTAAATGAACGTTTAAAGAGCATAGAGACAGCATTCTCACAGGAAAAGACACTCCTGTGGCAAACCACTTCAATTCGGACCATCACCATCACTCATCAGAGTGGCAGCCCTTTGGAGAAATGGTCGTCAAGAAGGTAACTACAGGAAATACATGGAGAGCCAGTCAATACAGCGCCTTGGCACCTTGAGCCCACATGGGCTCAATGTCAGGGAATGATACCTCACCCCAAATCATCAGCCCTCCTCTCCTCTTCCTTCCCCCCCCCCCCCCTTCTTTCTCCCCCCCCCCCCCCCCCCCCCTCCCCTCCTTTTTTTCCCCCCCCCCCTTCCTTTGTTCTCTTCTTTGCTGTCCATCAACACTCCCCATTTCTATTGTGAACCATGATCACCCCTACATTCAGTATTGCCCACCACTCCCACCTCTGCCCTTTTCACCCCTTCAAACCATGATGAACTGCGCTCAGTGACCCAAGTCAACCACCATCAACATCTTCCCACTGCTGTCATTCCCTGTTGAAGTGTCTACGACACGAAACGTCTGTCATCCCCTCTCCAGGTACTCTTTTTACCATCTTTTCCCTTTATCTAGTCAGAGATGAGTTTTGAGAGAGGAAGAGTACTGAGAGACAGAGTAACTGGTGCGTTTTTGAGAGGGAGGGAGAGAGAGAGAGAGAGAGAGAGAGAGAGAGAGAGAGAGAGAGAGAGAGAGAGAGAGTAATCAATGAGGTTTGAAGACAAATAATGATCTATGATCTCTTCTTTTATGACAGAGTAATCGATGTGTTTGAGGGATAAAGAGA
>JADBJO010004131.1:72500-85000 GCA_016801955.1 Conus betulinus | reverse complement strand
CATACACACACACACATACATACACACACACACACTCACACTCACACACAGACACACACACACACACACACACACCACACACTCACACTCACACACACAAACGGATACATACACGCGCACACGCACGCCAACACATTAAAGAATGGATAAGAGAAACATGCTGAAGCATGCACAGAAGACAGAGACACACAGGAGCAGCTAAAGTATCATGCGTATTTTGCATAATCATCATGTCTTTGAACAACAAAAAACAAACAAACAAACAAACACACAGCAGCAACGGCAACAGAGGCACTGACAACAACAACAGTAAGACAAACCAACAGTAAATGCACCAGCAGCAGAATGATCAACAATAACATCAGCAGTAGCATTCACCGAGAATCACCAGCGACACCTTTGCCAAAAGTGTATCAGCCAAGAACTACAACTTCCCCCATCACCACCCACACTTACCACCACCACCACCACCACCAGAATAACACGTGACCATTGTAACATCACACTGGACTTCGCTCTGTGAAGCGGACAGACAAGTGCATCAGTCACTACCTCCATACAGAGGGCCTAAACATTGGGCATCACACTCTACGGGGACTTGTGCAGGGATGTTCTCCCCGAATAGCTGCCAGTTTTGTCTGGCTTTTGGAGCTTCCTGTATGAAAAACGCATCTCTCTCTCTCTCTCTCTCTCTCTCTCTCTAACGATAACGGCTTAAGAGCACGTCCCGTCCATAAGTGGTCTAGGTACAGATCGCAAGGCGATATCTTGTTTGAATATCGATGGGCTGGGTAGGTAAGGTTACAAATGGAAAAATGTGGGAGGGATTGAATGCTTGTCAGTATCAAAAAGAAGATGATGCACCCGAAGGTGCGGTGGGACCCAGAGAAGTACTGTCCTCAACCGCCCGAACAAACCAGCTGGGTCAATCCTGCACCACCCTTTGAAGCGACCACCCTTGGAAGCCTCTAATCAGTTGATGAAGTAATCTTGGGAAGGGCCACAGAGTCGTAGAGGGGGGACAGGATGAGTATCTTGCCTCGCTCCACCACTACCCTTTGCCTGTGTTGGGGGTCCCTACTCGCTCACACAAGTCACTGACAACTTCTGGGCACCATAGCCACCGCGTGCCACCAAATACTTGTTCATCAGGCAGGGCCGCCCGCTCAGGTTACCACTTACGCCACCTGCTTGTTGTCCGCGGCACAGCGAGGTCGGCCCACTGTCTGAACGCAGCCTTTTCCCTCGCGCGCGCGATCCACCGTGCATGTGCTTTACGCTTGGCAGTTTGACAGGCTGCACACCAAAAATTACCACGCCAAGGCCTTGCTTTAGGAGTCGAGTATTTATAGATACGGACGCAGTGAACTTGTTTTGAGAATCTGTTACTGTGTCTGAAGGTTGATTCTCATCACTTTCTTTCATACGGCCGTCAAGGTACAAGCCAGGTGGCTCCAAGCAGACCGAATAAATTCAAAGGAATGGGACCGTTTTGGGGAAACCACCTGTCGCAAAGATAGGGTCACAGGCTTAGTGCAAAGGCCTGAAATGTGTGTCACCTAAGGGGAAGGTCCTGTATTTGAAGATTGTTTGTGATTTCATTGGTAAGTGTGTTGTTCTTTTGATCAATTATCAGTTTAACATTAAATGCTGGAATGAAATGAGGCAGGGAACAGCAAACAATGAACAGTAAATAAGTGGGGTAGTCTTTGCTCCCATAAGGAAACCTAACACAGAGTAACTTTAATCAAGACTGGCACAGCCTTTTAAACTTGAATAAAGTCAGACAAATACAAAGACGAACAATCTAATAGTGGGGGGAAAAACAAGCGCAGGCCAACAACTAAATTGTCTTCATAGTATGACTTGGTAAAACTTAGAACTTACGCAGGGGAAACTGGGAAAATGAAATTAAGAAAATATGAAAACTCTTCACTGGCTGCATAAGGGAACCATCGCAATCCCTTTTAAAGGCAGATATATTTGTATTGCCTGCTCCGAGGCTTTCGTCCCGCTGGGTCGGAAACTCATCAGGGAGACACGGCTGGCTGTATCTGCGCTCCTGGCGTCAAATAGAGACACACCACAGTCCACAATACCGTGGTGTTCTCACCACCAAGGGTGCAAAAAAGAATCCAATAGCACCCCCAAAGCAGCCAGCGAAGAGTAGTAAAAGGAAACCAAATGAAAGGGTGGGGAGGAAAAAAGTTGCTGAAAAACTACAGATATTATGCAGATAGTATAAAATGTAGGGGGCAATCTTTGAGCCTACGCTTGAGGATCCACCCAAGGATGCAAGGGAGATCAGAAGACAAACACAAAGACAGACAGAAACAAACAAATACAAGTAACCTCGATTTAATCAAAACGAAATCGGAAATGAAATGAGGCAGGGAACAGCAAACAATGAACAGTAAATAAGTGGGGTAGTCTTTGCTCCCATAAGGAAACCTAACACAGAGTAACTTTTATTCAAGACTGGCACAGCCTTTTAACTTGAATAAAGTCAGACAAATACAAACGACGAACAATCTAATAGTGGGGGAAAAACAAGCGCAGGCCAACAACTAAATTGTCTTCATAGTAATGACTTGGCAAAACTTTGAACTTACGGAGGGGGGGGGGGGGGGGGGGGGGGGGGGGGCAGGAGGTTGAAGATGTAAAACTGGGAAAATGAAATTAAGAAAATATGAAAACTCTTCACTGGCTGCATAAGGGAACCATCGCAATCCCTTTAAAGGCAGATATATTTGTATTGCCTGCTCCGAGGCCTTTCGTCCGCTGGGTCGGAAACTCATCAGGGAGACACGCTGGCTGTATCTGCGTTCCTGGCGTCAAATAGAGACACACCACAGTCCACAATACCGTGGTGTTCTCACCACCAGGGGTGCAAAAAAGAATCCATAGCACCCCCAAGCAGCCAGCGAAGAGTAGTAAAGGAAACCAAATGAAAGGGTGGGGAGGAAAAAAGTTGCTGAAAAACTACAGATATTATGCAGATAGTATAAAATGTAGGGGCAATCATTGTACCCTTTGCTGTTCCCCTGCCTCATTTCATTTCCGATTTCGTTTTGATTAAATCAAGGTTACTTGTATTTGTTTGTTTCTGTCTGTCTTTGTGTTTGTCTTCTGATCTCCCTTGCATCCTTGGGTGGATCCTCAAGCGTAGGCTCAAAGATTGCCCCCTACATTTTATACTACTATCTGCATAATATCTGTAGTTTTTCAGCAACTTTTTTCCTCCCCACCCCTTTCATTTGGTTTCCTTTACTACTCTTCGCTGGCTGCTTTGGGGGTGCTATTGGATTCTTTTTTTGCACCCTTGGTGGTGAGAACACCACGGTATTGTGGACTGTGGTGTGTCTCTATTTGACGCCAGGAGCGCAGATATACAGCCAGCCGTGTCTCCCTGATGAGTTTCCGACCCAGCGGACGAAAGGCCTCGGAGCAGGCAATACAAATATATCTGCCTTTAAAAGGGATTGCGATGGTTCCCTTATGCAGCCAGTGAAGAGTTTTCATATTTTCTTAATTTCATTTTCCCAGTTTTTACATCTTCAACCCTCCTGCTGCCCCCCCCCCCCCCCCCCCCCCCCCCCCCCCCCCCCCTCCGTTCAAGTTTTGCCAAGTCATTACTATGAAGACAATTTAGTTGTTGGCCTGCGCTTGTTTTTTTTTTCCCCTATTAGATTGTTCGTCTTTGTATTTGTCTGACTTTATTCAAGTTTAAAAGGCTGTGCCAGTCTTGAATAAAAGTTACTCTGTGTTAGGTTTCCTTATGGGAGCAAAGACTACCCCACTTATTTACTGTTCATTGTTTGCTGTTCCCTGCCTCATTTCATTTCCGATTTCGTTTTGATTAAATCGAGGTTACTTGTATTTGTTTGTTTCTGTCTGTCTTTGTGTTTGTCTTCTGATCTCCCTTGCATCCTTGGGTGGATCCTCAAGCGTAGGCTCAAAGATTGCCCCCTACATTTTTATACTATCTGCATAATATCTGTAGTTTTTCAGCAACTTTTTTCCTCCCCACCCTTTCATTTGGTTTCCTTTACTACTCTTCGCTGGCTGCTTTGGGGGTGCTATTGGATTCTTTTTTGCACCCTTGGTGGTGAGAACACCACGGTATTGTGGACTGTGGTGTGTCTCTATTTGACGCCAGGAGCGCAGATACAGCCAGCCGTGTCTCCCTGATGAGTTTCCGACCCAGCGGACGAAAGGCCTCGGAGCAGGCAATACAAATATATCTGCCTTTAAAAGGGATTGCGATGGTTCCCTTATGCAGCCAGTGAAGAGTTTTCATATTTTCTTAATTTCATTTTCCCAGTTTTTACATCTTCAACCTCCTGCTGCCCCCCCCCCCCCCCCCCCCCGTAAGTTCAAAGTTTTGCCAATCATTACTATGAAGACAATTTAGTTGTGGCCTGCGCTTGTTTTTTTTCCCCCACTATTAGATTGTTCGTCTTTGTATTTGTCTGACTTTATTCAAGTTTAAAAGGCTGTGCCAGTCTTGAATAAAAGTTACTCTGTGTTAGGTTTCCTTATGGGAGCAAAGACTACCCCACTTATTTACTGTTCATTGTTTGCTGTTCCCTGCCTCATTTCATTTCCGATTTCGTTTTGATTAAATCGAGGTTACTTGTATTTTTGTTTGTTTCTGTCTGTCTTTGTGTTTGTCTTCTGATCTCCTTGCATCCTTGGGTGGATCCTCAAGCGTAGGCTCAAAGATTGCCCCCTACATTTTATACTATCTGCATAATATCTGTAGTTTTTCAGCAACTTTTTTCCTCCCCACCCTTTCATTTGGTTTCCTTTACTACTCTTCGCTGGCTGCTTTGGGGGTGCTATTGGATTCTTTTTTGCACCCTTGGTGGTGAGAACACCACGGTATTGTGTGGACTGTGGTGTGTCTCTATTTGACGCCAGGAGCGCAGATACAGCCAGCCGTGTCTCCCTGATGAGTTTCCGACCCAGCGGACGAAAGGCCTCGGAGCAGGCAATACAAATATATATCTGCCTTTAAAAGGGATTGCGATGGTTCCCTTATGCAGCCAGTGAAGAGTTTTCATATTTTCTTAATTTCATTTTCCCAGTTTTTACATCTTCAACCTCCTGCTGCCCCCCCCCCCCCCCCCCCCCCCCCCCCCCCCCCCCCCTCCGTTTCAAAGTTTTGCCAAGTCATTACTATGAAGACAATTTAGTTGTTGGCCTGCGCTTGTTTTTTCCCCCACTATTAGATTGTTCGTCTTTGTATTTGTCTGACTTTATTCAAGTTTAAAAAGGCTGTGCCAGTCTTGAATAAAAGTTACTCTGTGTTAGGTTTCCTTATGGGAGCAAAGACTACCCCACTTATTTACTGTTTATTGTTTGCTGTTCCCTGCCTCATTTGATTAAATCGAGGTTACTTGTATTTGTTTGTTTCTGTCTGTCTTTGTGTTTGTCTTCTGATCTCCCTTGCATCCTTGGGTGGATCCTCAAGCGTAGGCTCAAAGATTGCCCCCTACATTTTATACTATCTGCATAATATCTGTAGTTTTTTTCAGCAACTTTTTTTTCCTCCCCACCCTTTCATTTGGTTTCCTTTACTACTCTTCGCTGGCTGCTTTGGGGTGCTATTGGATTCTTTTTTTTTGCACCCTTGGTGGTGAGAACACCACGGTATGTGGACTGTGGTGTGTCTCTATTTGACGCCAGAGCGCAGATACAGCCAGCCGTGTCTCCCTGATGAGTTTCCGACCCAGCGGACGAAAGGCCTCGGAGCAGGCAATACAAATATATCTGCCTTTAAAAGGGATTGCGACCCCCCCTCCCCCCCTCGCGTAAGTTCAAGTTTTACCAAGTCATTACTATGAAGACAATTTAGTTGTTGGCCTGCGCTTGTTTTTTTTCCCCCACTATTAGATTGTTCGTCTTTGTATTTGTCTGACTTTATTCAAGTTTAAAAGGCTGTGCCAGTCTTGATTAAAAGTTACTCTGTGTTAGGTTTCCTTATGGGGCAAAGACTACCCCACTTATACAAATACCCAATGGTGTATTATTGTCATTGCTCACTTTGTCAGTAATATTGTCATTACCCACTTTCACTATAATTACTGACTTTGTCAGTAATATTGTCATTACTCACTTTGTCAGTTTCATGGTCATTACTCACTGTGTCAGTAATATTGTCATTACTCACTTGGTCAATGTAATTGTCATTACTCACTTTCAGTAATATTGGCATTACCCACTTTGTCTGTATTATTGTTATTACTCAATTTGTCAGTGTTATTGTCATTAGTCACTTTGTCAGTATCATTGTCAAACTCCTTTCATCAGTATTACTGTCATTACTCACTTTGTCAGTATTATTGTCACTACTCACTTTGTCAGTATCATTGTCATATTATTGTTATTACTCAATTTGTCAGTGTTATTGTCATTAGTCACTTTGTCAGTATCATTGTCAAACTCCTTTCGTCAGTATTACTGTCATTACTCACTTTGTCAGTATTATTGTCACTACTCACTTCGTCAGTATCATTGTCATGACTCCTTTCGTCAGTATTACTGTCATTACTCACTGTGGCAGTATCATTGTCATTACTCACTTTGTCAGTATCATCGTCATTACTCACTTTTGTCAGTATCATCGTCATTACTCACTTTGTCAGTATCATTGTCATTACTCACTGTGTCAGTATCATTGTCATTACTCACTGTGTCAGTATCATTGTCATTACTCACTGTGTCAGTATCATCGTCATTACTCACTTTGTCAATATCATTGTCATTACTCCTTTCGTCAGTATCATTGTCATTACTCACTGTGTCAGTATTATTGTCATTACTCACTTTGTCAGGATCATTATCATTACTCACTGTGTCAGCATTATTGTCATTGCTCACTTTGTCAGTATCATTGTCATTACTCACTTTGTCACGATCATTGTCATTACTCACTGTGGGCGGTGTTTAGCCTCACTCATGGCCTCCAACTGGTCGTCGATGTCCTCCACCCGAACCCACCAGGGAAACAGAACGATGCCCCGATAGTCGTGCAGCCGATGGATGAACATCTGCACAGGAAAGGAGATGCCCACGTTTGGTGCAATTTGCTGGTGCCACAATGAAACAAGCTGGACTAGAAAGAGTTTCTTTCACAAATCAACCTTCCTGTGCAAGATATGCCAAAATGCTGAAGGTCGGTTTATAAAATCTAATGGCTTTATACTCTGTTCCTTTGTCATATTCGAAGGTTTTCGGTTTTTTTTTTCAGCAACACAATTGATCATGGTATCTGAGAAAAAAACAAACAACAACAACAACAACAACCACCCCCAAAAAGACAGCTCTTGTGCGAGAGGGATGGAAGGAAATCTTACTCTTGGATCACGCTAAAGGATTAAAAACACTTAAATTGCGAAGCTTCAAATATGAATGAATGATGGTTTATCGCGGTAAGCTTTACAAAAAAACCCATTCACAAGGTCGGGAAAATGAAGGGGTTGGGGTTTACATGCACTGAGATCAGAAAGGAATATCACCGATACATTACAAGAAAGTACATCGCGATGTGGATTCCACGGGATTGTATAGATCAAAGAATACAGTCAGGTCACCGTCAATCGGATTTTCCGGATGTTTGTCAGCGGTGCAATAGTCACCAAGGACCGTCAAGAGATTTCGGTGTTGAACCTCTTTGCTGCTTGTAGCGCTGCCCTTCAGCTTTTCCTTCAACTCACAGAGGCGATCATTCATTTTCATTGTCGTTTTCCTGCAAGCACGTCATTACGTCTGCGACAGTGATGTCTTCATGGAGCGTCCGTGCCGTAACGCTCCTGGTACCCCGCACAATCGCTTTTACTGTCTGTATCGCACGGATTTGCTGCTTCATCGAATGTTTTAATTTCTTGTTGCGTAGAATTAGTTACAGGCGAATCGTTTTTTTTTTTTCACACATACACCACAGCTGTCCACATCATCTTCACTAACACACAGCTTTTCAACATCTGTGTCAGACGGCAGGTCTAGATTGGGAATTACTGTCACTGACTCGTAGCCTGTGTCGCACGGTGCCATGTCGATGTCGTGTGTTCCGGTGGAGGGGGGAGAACCCGTTGCGGGCAGAGGGACAGTGGAAGGGGGTTGGTGTGGATGCTGGAAAGTGTCAGCACAGGGGTCTCCATCGTTGTTGTCACTTCTGTTACCATTGTTTATCAAACTAGGAGGGGTTGGTACGAACAGACCGGACGGGGATGAAACACTTTCACTTGCCTTTTGCTTTATAATAATAATAATAATAATAATGATAATAATAATAATCAATACTTATATAGCGCCTATTCTCGGCTAGAGACCTCTAAGCGTTTTACAACCCACACTCGTTTACACAACGGGCTGCCTACCTGGGTAGTGCCGACTGAAGAGATGCCAGCTGGCGCTTCATTCAGTCGTTTCCCGTGTCATCCAGTCACTATCGTTCAATATCGTTCAATCGTTTTCCTTACTTCCTTCATTCTTTCCATTTCTCACGCAGGGTGCATGCCATGTGTAAAGTGTCATCCATCTACCAACGGCCAAACTGGCCCCACTCTTCCGAAAGTTGGTGATGGGATTTTACGTGTGTGCAAGATGTTATGCGTGTGTTCACACACAGATCCTTGGTTTATAGTCTCATTCGAAGGACTATATGGGAAATGGAGTCAGAAAGCAATGTTAACTCCAAGGGAAAAATCCCCCTGTACCGAAAACGGACCGGCTGAGATTTGAACCCGCAACCCCAGAATCATCAAGATTACGAGTCCGGCGCTCTACCAACTGAGCTATATATATATATATATATATATATATATATATATATATATCTAGCTAGCTAGCTAGCTAGCTATCTATCTAGCTATCTATCTATCAAGCTATCTATCTATCTGTGTGTGTGCGTGCACGTGTGTGTGTGTGTACATGAGCGCTGTGTGTGTGTGTTTGTGTGTGTGTGTGTGTGTGTGTGTGTGTGTGTGTGTGTGTGTGTGTGTGTGTGTGTGGTTTTGTCTGCGCGTGTGTGTGTGCATGCGTGTACGTGTGTGTGTGTGTGTGTGTGTGTGTGTGTGGGTGGGTGGGTGGGAGAGAGAGAGAGAGAGAGAGAGAGAGAGAGAGAGAGTGCCCTCATACCAGAAGTCCCCTACCTGTCCAGCCTCATACGGGTGGCCGGGCCCTTGGAAAACGACTGCGTCCGATGTACCCCCGCTCTCTCTGGCCCGCCATCTGCACAACCAGGGTTGGCCTCGTAAAGGAAAGATAACTCCTACATTACCTTTATTTCCTTTTTTTTCTTTTTTTCTTTTTTTTTGTGTGTGTGTGCGTGCAAAATCCACATTTACTCCCCCCCCCCCCTTACTCCTCCCGCCCATGTACTCTTTCTGCATGAAGTACGGTGAAACGATTTTCTCAAAGAAGCATAAACAGGGTACGAGGGAAGTTAGAGAAGAAAAAAAAAACCCTGCTTTTCCCGTACTTGGAGCTGGATGGGTGGGAACAGGGGTGCGGTGGGGTGGGGGTAGGGGTGGGTGTGGGGGTAAAGGTGGATGTTGCCTTTTTTTTTTTCCAACATGAATTCCAGGCTCTATCTACATTGACTCCCGTAAGAGAAGACGATCCATCGACAGAGGGAAAAAAAAAAAAAAAAAAGCTTTCTGAATTATTCATAAAACTTCTTCCCGTCAAAAAGAAACAAAAATTCTCTACAAAGTGTAAATGTGGATATTGCGGAACTCCCTCCCCCCCCCCCCCCCCCCCCTCCCTCCCACCTCCCCCTCAGATTGTGAGTGTGCACGGGTGGGGGCGGGGAGGGGTGGGGGGTGGGGAGGAATAAACCGTTTTATTACAAATCACAGAAACGCTGTACCCAATCATGAAAATAAAGCCACGCCCCCCTACCCCTCCCCACTCCACACCCTGTCCCGGCTCCCTTAGCCTCCACCCTCATTCCCCCCATCCCCACCCCCACTCTTCTCTTCCCAGTCTCCCACCCCTTTTTCATGATTTTTTTTTTTTTTTTTTTTTTTTTTTTGTGAATCATCTTCCGCATCAGCTCAATGACTTTGGTTCCACGCCGCTCATTTCATCTCCCTATCCACAGCCACACCCAGTGTGTGTTCCCGCTGCACCCCCAGCACCAGCAATCCACAGGGGAGCGGTCAAGAACGAGTCGTCAAGAGGCAACCCAGTAGAAGAGACCCTGCGCCGCTCCCGCTGACGCAGACCACTGCCTGCTAGGCCTCCGACTGACGACAACAATGGCTTAGTCGCGGACCTGGCTTCAAAGTGACTAACCTTAGGTTTTGGGACAGAGAGAATCAGTTGGAGAGCTCTTTTCGTCGTCTATAGATCAGCAACATACGTAATATCCGCGTGTTGCGCATGCGTGGAGAGACGGACCCACTTAAAAAAAACACACAACCAAAGGGAAGGTGCTTCATCAAGACATAGCCGTTCGTTTCATAGATTAAGAACGAACATCAGTTTTACTTGGTTACTCTGGCTAGATTCTTTGATGGAAGAAATGTGTGTGTGTGTGTGTGTGTGTGTGTGTGTGTGTGTGTGCGCATGCATGCGTGTGTGTGTCAATCTGTGAGCACGTGTGTGTGTGCTTGCTGGCTTGCTAGCTTGGTCGCATATGTGAACGTGTGTGTGTGCGTGTGCGTGTGTGTGTGTGTGTGTGTGTTGTGTGTGTGTGTGTGTGTGTGTGTGTGTGTGTGTGTGTGTGGATACCGGGCCAGAAAAGGAGGCGGGATGGGACAGAAGGGGTCTGTTATATATATATATTTTTCCCATCAAAGGTTAAGGACCAAATCGTTATGTGAAATAACGAAAAATACTTCTTATAAACTTGTCAGGATTCAACCAAAGTCAACTTTAATATATTTTTTTTTGTTAATGGGAAGCAGCTTTTGTATGGAAAGGGTACATGAAAGGCTGTTTGTCTATCCTGATACCCAGTGAGCACACTTTGGTGACGAAAGCAGAGATATACAACGAAGGAGTTGACCATGTAGTAGCAGAAGGTCAAGAGTCAGTGTGAGGATGTGAAGGAGATGAGAAAAAAAAGGGTGGATAGTGAGTTTGGTGGGAAATCGTATCGATTTTCTGCCGCTGTTCCCTTCTGTTAAATGTTCTTTTCTCAAAAACATGAAATTGAATGGAATATGAAATTAAGGACACACTCCGTTTCGCACCCTCCTTCCGTAAAAGAACTGGTCTGCCATTGAAAAATTGAAGCGAGTTTTATGTCTAATGGTATTGTATGCTGCCTTACCATATCAGAGCATTCTTAGACATTAATGCCCTTGACTTGCGGGATAGGGGTATGAAACAGTATCTTTCCTACATTGATATAGTTATAGTGCCAGGTAGTTCTCTAACCATTTGAAACCGAACCCAGACCCAGGAGGGCCATTTCTCATCACCCTCGCACCGTCATTGTCTCGACTTACACATCGTTCACCACGATTCCCCGTTAAACACAGTCCACACCCAAGTTCCTGGTGTTTCAGCCATAGTAGACAGACAGATACACACACACACACACACACACACACACACACACACACAGAGAGAGAGAGAGAGGGAGCGAAAGATCAGCCGAGATCTTCGCTGAAACGAGCCAGCTGTTCATGTCAATGAACACGGTCAAAAAAGTCCACGTAGGCAAACATGCAGTTCCAGCTCCTCCATGAAACCTGACAAACATCGACTTGTGAAGTCCCGTTATTTTGGACACTGACTCGCCTTAAAACGAACCATAAAATTTTTGCAGAAGACATACTAACAAGTTCAAGAATGTTTTGGATGTAATTCCAAAGAATAAGGAACTTTTCAACCATTTTGATGATTAAAATGCCCTTATAGGCATAGTGTAACAAAATGACAATTGCGCATTCAACACTTGTACTTCAAACAAAAAAGTATTTGACGACGAGGGGGGACGTACATAGGCCGTGAGGCCTAGGCTTTTGAGCCAGTCCCTACTACTGCTACTACTACTACTACTACTACTACTACTACTACTTAAAACATAATCTTTTCTCCGCCCAGAGTTTTCTTTCCGCCCCAGACCAAAATAAATTCTATTAGAAAACTCAAAAACTGTTGGACCAGTGCCAAATACCAACCACACCTTCTCGGTCTACATTATTTGACTGAAAGAAGATACACCTTTCAACGGAGAGCCGTGGACGAGGTTTGAAATGGTCGCGACCCTTAACTGTACATTCTTCTTCTTCTTCTTTTATGTGGCCACAATCAACACTGATTATTTTGCCACAGAATAAAGGGTTTCCGTGAACCGTTTGTCCCATTAAAAAAAAAAAAATCAATTTCTTTTCTTTTTCCTATGTAGGCTTGAAATAGCTCTTCAAGTTGCATGAGCAGATCACAACATTTACTCCGGTGTCGTATAATATCTGGGAACCGTGATATCTGGGAACGCGTTCCCAGATTTAACGCGATATCTGGGAACGCGTTCCCAG
>JADBJO010004131.1:52500-55000 GCA_016801955.1 Conus betulinus | reverse complement strand
CCAAAAGTGAATGCGCCATGGCCTTGCGTAAGGAGTCCAGTATTTGTGTAGATAGACACAGTTCTATTGTTTTGTGATTGTTTGTTGTATCTGAAAGTTGATTTCCCTTCTCTTTTTTTTTTTTTTTTTTATATGCCAGCGGGTTTCAAGCAGACAGATTAACACGAAAGGGAAAGGGGTTCGTTTGGGGAAACCACCTGGCGATAGGGTGAGATGTGAGTTCTTCTCAGGTCTGATATAATGACATAATGACATCATCTAAAGTGTAGCTCGTGTGTTTCTAGACTGCGAACCCTACCCTCCAAAAAACAAACAAACAAACAAACAAAATAATAATTAATAATTAAAAAAAAAAAAAAACAAAACAAAACAAAAACAAAAACAAAAACAAACAAACAAACAAACAAACCACGTGATGTGTTTGAAGGAAGGGTGGGTAGGTTGGGGTTGTTCATTTGATCTATTATCAGTTTACGCCTCAGAACCTTTACATGAATTATGTGATGATTTACTGCAAAATCGTAATGGTGGCGTGTGACCAGTTTCAGTTGCTTGCTCTATGTACCTCCTCGCTGTCACAGGTGAAACACAGCAGCGTGCTGATGCATTAGAAATGGGAATAGACCTGAGAATCGGCAGGCTCCACAGCTACGGAGCAATAAAAAAATGGGCTCCCTTTAACCCTTACCCGACCCTGAGTTTACAAAACCTGATAAAAGCAAACAGTGAGGAACTGCTATACGTGTAGGAGGGTGGGGTTGTCTTCCCTTGTACTCCGTCGAAGGTCGGTGGGCCACTGCGTGACCTGTTTGTTTGTGTGGTGTGATTTCCTGCTAGCTTGCTGCTGGTTGGCACGCAGTAAGGTGCGTAGACCTGTGTTTACTTTTTGCAACATTTCGACAAGTAAGTGTGTGTGTGTGTGGGTGTGGGGGGGTGGGTAGGGTGCTTAACTATAACATTTCGCAAAGTGTGTGTGTGTGTGTGTGTGTGTAGGCTAACATCTCTTCACACTTTGTGTCTATGCGTGCGCGTGCGTACGTGTGTGCGTGCATGTGCGTGTGCGTGTGTGTGTGTTTGTGGGATGTGTGTGTATTCAAGTGGTGTTGTAGTATGTGCATGTGTACGTTGTGTGTGTTGTTGTGTTTGCTGCTTTTGTTGTTGTTGTGGTGGTGGTGGTGGGTGGTGGTGATGGTGTGTGTGTGTGTGTGTGTGTGTGTGTGTGTGTGTGTGTGTGTGTGTGTGTGTGTGTGTGTGTGTGTGTGTGTTGTGTGTGTGTGTGTGTGTGTGTGTGTGTGTGTGTGTGTGTGAGAGAGAGAGAGAGAGAGAGAGAGAGAGAGAGAGAGAGAGAGAGAGAGAGAGAGAGATTACATGGTGCTTCAATGAAAGAATATTTTAGAGAACTTACCACGTCGGCAAGTCTATCGTTCAGTCGACAATGTAACGAAGTCAGAGCATTGCGGAAGAGAAAGCGAGATAAGTAATTTCTTTAGCAAAACACGTTTTAACTACTTTAGAGGGAAAACGCTCCACAAATACATTATTATTTCCTCGGGAACTGAGGAATCGCTTCACACAGAATTGATGCTAAAGCTTTAATGAAGAAAAAAAAAAAAGATCGCAAGAAGTAAAGGAAATGTGCCGCGTTTACTTTCCGAACGAGAAAAAACATATCTGTGTGAACTAATTGTGTGTAAAACTGGCGCAGAATGTACTCAGAGGTTATGGCGTGTGCTCAGAGTTGGAGGGGTAGGGTGGAGGAGGGGGGGGGGGGGGGTGGTATTCGGTGGGGGTGGGGTGGGTGAGAGGGGGAAGACTGGTGGCAGGGTTTCCAGAAGTGAGCCGAGTCAGCACTGTGCGTTCATTGACAGCAATCGTGGCCTGTATGCAGTGGAAAGAGCCACTTGACGGCCTGTGCAGACATGGTATTTCATCATTCATGGGCCTACTTCTCTTAACTACGAGAAAGGCCGTGTGTTGAAATGACACGCTGCGTGTACACTGGCTGGGCTGGGCTTGTGCTGGAGTTTTTGTGTGTGTTCTTCTAGTTCTCTCTCTCTCTCTCTCTCTCTCTCTCTCTCTCTCTCTCTCTCTCTCTCTCTCTCTCACACACACACACACACACACACACACACACACACACACACACACACACACTCTCTCTCTCTCTCTCTCTCTCTCTCTCTCTCTCTCTCTCTCACACACACACACACACACACACACACACACACACACACACACACACACACACACACACTCTCTCTCTCTCTCTCTCTCTCTCTCTCTCTCTGTATCTCTGCTGCCTCTCTCTCTCTCTCTCTGTCTCTCGCTCTCTATCACACACACACACACACACACACACACACACACACACGCACACACACACACCCACACACACACACACACACACACACACACACACACACACACACAGAGCTTACATCAATTGTAGCGTAAGACAAGGAGAAGTTGGTTATCTTGTTTTATTTTCGTATCTATCAAC
>JADBJO010004131.1:42500-47500 GCA_016801955.1 Conus betulinus | reverse complement strand
CATACACACTGGCATGCGTGCACGCTGACAGACAGACAATACCCAAAGATGGATATGGACTGACTCTCACACACAGAAGCAGACAGTGACGTTGAATTTGTTGAACACTGAAATATGACCGTTTTCAGTCTTATGGCCTAGGGTGGGCATGTCATTCGTAAGGGTTGATCTCGATTTACAGAGACTGAAGCTAACTGTCATGTTTTTTTTTTTAAACTGTCTGTCAGCAGAGCATGGCATCCAATGAAAATTGTGATGGAAAAGGGGGGGGGGGGGGGGGAGTGGGAGGGGGGCAAGTGATCTGAAAGGAGGCAGAGGCTTGGCAACGTGTGCAATGAGGCAAATACTGTGTGGATCAAAGACAACAAACATCTCAGGTCTTGGTGGTTGTCAGCCTTTGACGTGATGCTTGAAGTGGAAGGGTCCGCCACCTGCATCACACGTGTAAGGGTCCACCACCTGCACGACACGTGAAAGGGTCCGCCACCTGCCCGACACGTGAAAGGGTCCAGCACCTGCACGACACGTGAAAGGGTCCACCACCTGCATCACACGTGTGGGATGACAAAGAGCATGAAGGATTGCTGCCACACCCTGGCGTCTTTTGTAGTAACGTAGGTGGCAAAGGAAACACTTGGGTCGTTCACCAACATCATTCCACTCTCAGTGTGCTTGTTGTGATCTGTAACCATGCCTGCGCGCGCGCGCGCGCACACACACACACACACACACACACACACACACACACATGCGCCCACGCACACACATAGGCCCATGCCCACACATCATACACGCACGTGTACATCCACTACACACACAAAAAAAAAAAAATGGTAGGTAGGCACTCTCAAGGTCTGACCAGCGCGTTGGGCTAATGCGTAGGTCAGACATCCGCCGAGTCGTAGCCACGAGACTCTCTTCTTCAATTGTCTCATCTCTTTTTTAATAATTCATTTATCCATCAGCTTCAAATCATGCGTAGTGTGGTCTCAAAACTTAGCGGATGTGGTGTAGCGTATATGGACTAGTCCGCACGCAGTGACGCCTCGTTGATGAAACTGAAACTGAAACTGTAATCTGTGTTTATGATCTCAACACCCCTACAGCACTGCCAGCCTCTCCGTCTGCAGGTGGCCCCTTCACACAGCATCTGAACGTGTTGTCATTGTCTGTCGGCATGGAACAAAGGCGGATTGACAGACGTTGGGGAGGGAGTGAGGAGAAAGAAAGGAGGGGAGGGGAGGGGGGGGGGGGGGTTATGAGGTGCAGGCAGGCGTGAAAAAATGACACAAACTGATGATGCAAGGAATGTGTGTGTGTGTGTGTGTGTGTGTGTGTGTGTGTGTGTGTGTGTGTGAGAGAGAGAGAGAGAGAGAGAGAGAGAGAGAGAGAGAGAGAGAGAGAGAGAGAGAGAGATGGATGGTGGCAGCTATCACTATCACGTCACAGTGTTCAAGCAAAAACTAGCAGTTGCTCGTTCATGACCACGTACATAATGTGACTGTATAAGGACGGCTGCCTCTATGCATTTTGAAGACAGTTGTAGTTCGTGTTTAGCGCTCCTGTGTAAATCTGGTGAATTCATGTGATTTGGGCTTCACTTTGTTTGACCGCGGTGGGCTGATGGAACAACAACACCCCCCCCCCCCTTCCCCCTCTCCCCACCACCCCCCAAATTTCAACTGCTTCCCCCCCCCCCCCCCCTCTCATATCACGTGCAGGGACCCATTGGGTATGGGAGATCACTCGCATGCTCCTGGCAGGCCAGACAGAGCTTCCGGTCGTGGAGAAGGACGATTTCATGATCGAGTATGACGCCCCAGGCATCGCCTCCAAGCCCTCGCCCAGAATCCTCAGCACGCATGTGCTGTACAGCCAGATGCCCACGCTGCGCCAGGCCCGCTGTAAGGTCATCTACATCACGCGCAACCCACGTGACGTGGCCGTGTCCTTTTACAACCACCACGTGAAGCTGAAGGAGTATTATCACTACGAGGAGGACAGTGGCAAGATTATTTCCACCTCTTTGTCAATGGGGAAGGTAGATTATTTCCACCTCTTTGTCAGTGGGGGAGGTAGAAGAATATGTCCACCTCTTTGTGACTTAGGAAGGCAGATTATTTTCACCTCTTTGTCAGTGGGGGAGGTAGAATATGTCCACCTCTTTGTGACTTAGGAAGACAGATTATTCCCGCCTCTTTGTCAGTGGGGAGGGTAGATTATTTCCACCTCTTTGTCAGTGGGGGAGGTAGAATATGTCCACCTCTTTGTGTCGTAGGAAGGCAGATTATTTCCACCACCTCTTTCTCAATGGGGAAGGTAGATTATTTCCACCTCTTTGTCAGTGGGGGAGGTAGAATATGCCCACCCCTTGTGACTTAGGAAGGCGGATTATTTCCACGTCTTTGTCAATGGGGGAGGTAGATGTGAGGTGTACAGTGTGTCTTTGTCCATGGGGAAGGTAGATGTGAGGTGTGCGGCGTCTCTTTGTCCCTGGGGGAAGGTAAATGTGAGGTGTACAGTGTCTCTTTGTGAATGGGGAAGGTAGATGTGAGGTGTACAGTGTCTCTTTGTCCATGGGAAAGGTAGATGTGAGGTGTACAGTGTGTCTTTGTCCATGGGGAAGGTAGATGTGAGGTGTGCGGCGTCTCTTTGTCCCTGGGGGAAGGTAGATGTGAGGTGTACAGTGTCTCTTTGTCCATGGGGAAGGTAGATGTGAGGTGTACAGTGTCTCTTTGTCCCTGGGGGAAGGTAGATGTGAGGTGTACAGTCTCTCTCTGTGTCCATGGGGAAGGTAGATGTGAGGTGTACAGTGTCTCTTTGTCAATGGGAGAGGTAGATGTGAGGTGTACATTGTCTCTTTGTCCATGGGGAAGTAGATGTGAGGTGTACACTGTCCTTTCTCTTTGTCAATGGGGAAGGTAGATGTGAGGTGTACAGTGTCTTTGTCAATGGGGAAGGTAGATGTGAGGTGTACAGTGTGTCTTTGTCCATGGGGAAGGTAGATGTGAGTGTACAGTGTCTCTTTGTCAATGGGGAAGGTAGATGTGAGGTGTACAGTGTGTCTTTGTCCATGGGGAAGGTAGATGTGAGGTGTTCAGTGTCTCTTTGTCAATGGGGAAGGTAGATGTGAGGTGTACAGTGTGTCTTTGTCCATGGGGAAGGTAGATGTGAGGTGTTCAGTGTCTCTTTGTCCATGGGGAAGGTAGATGTGAGGTACAGCGTCTCTTCCTCCACCACCCATACTCTTTGCCTCCCTCCCCCCCCCCCCCCCCAAACTCTCTTCCCCATCTCATCCGCCTCGGACACCCCTTCACCCTCCTCCCTCCCCTCCCCTTTCTTCGGCCGCTTCCCGTCCAAACACAGAAAGTGCTCGTGCACCTGTATTATAGTTTAGGGGTGTTTCCCTCGATCTCTCTCTTTTTGAAAAACAGTTCTGTCTCTCTCTCTCTGTCTCTCTCTCTCTGTCACTCTGTCTCTCTCTGTCTCTGTCTGTCTGTCTGTTGTCTGTCTGTCTGTCTTTGTCTCTCTTTGTCTGTGTCTGTCAGTCAGTCAGTCTGTTTGTATCTGTCTGTCTGTCTGTCTGTCTCACTCACTTACTCACTCTCTCTGCATCTTTTTCTCTCTGACTTTGTCTCTCGCTGTCGCTGTCTCTGTCTCCGTCTCTCTCTCTCTCCCCTGTGTGTGTGTGTGTGTGTGTGTGTGTGTGTGTGTGTGTGTGTGTGTGTGTGTGTGTGTGTGTGTGTGTTACTGTCTGAAGTTCAAGCAGTTCTGCTATAAAGAGGACAGGATTTGAAAGGACACTTTTCCTGTGTTTCTGGACTGGGGACGTACGTGTTTGGCTTAGTATGCCTGTTTTTTCTTTAAACGCACCCAAGATGAAACTGTAACAGGGCACTGCTTTTGGAAGCTTTTTCCCTCTCCTTCCCTCAATCCGTCTGTCTATCTGTGTTGTCTGTCTGTCTGTCTGTTTGTCTCTCTGTTTTTGCCCTAGCTACCTGTCTGTTCGTCAATCTGTCTTACGCACTGCCCCTGTCTGTCTGTCTGTCTGTCTGTCTGTGTCTCTGTCTTTGTCTCTGTCTTTGTCTCTGTCTGTCTGTCTCTGTCTCTGCCTATTCCTCTCTCTCTCTCTCTCTCTCTCTCTCTCTCTCTCTCTCACTCTGTTTCTCTGTCTCTGTCTATCTGCTTATCTGTCTCTGTGTGTGTCTGTCTATCTGTCTGTCTCTTCTCCTGCAAAAAAAATCAGTATTGCTTCAGCTTTAAAGTTCTCAGCCCTGTGTGTCTAGGTCTCTCGGTCTCTCTTGGTCTCTGTCTGTCTGTCTGTCTGTCACTTGCTCCCTTCCTGCTGCCTCTCCATCTCGCTCCGATCGAATTCTGCTTATACAGTTTCCATTCTCTTTACCTCTTCTCCATTTGTTTTTTAAAATCCTGTGCATGAAAGTTTGCATTATCCCTCTCGTCTTCTTTTCTTTCTGTACTTCTTTCTGTCCTTCCAGAAGTTCTTTCTTTCCTTCTCTGTGTGTCTTTTTTCATCCCATTATTCGGCTCTTCCACCCTCCATCCATTCTTTCTGTCAGGTCATATCAACAATTTCTTAAGTCATATGCCCTTTACATCTCCTGCCTGCCTTGTTTGTTTTTGTACACAATGGACTACGTCTGTCTGTCTGTCTGTCTGTCTGTCTGTCTGTCTGTCTCACTTCCTCCCTTCCAGCCTTTCCGCCTCTCTCTAATCGAATTCTGTGTCTGAATTTTCATTCCTCTTTTCCTCTTTCTCCATTTTTTTTTTGTTTGGTTTTATTTGTTCCTGCACACAGTGGACTATGGCTCGTGGTTTGACTACACCAGAGATTGGGAACGTGTCATCAGCTCTGAGCCCCTGCCCCCTCTCATCACCCTGTCTTATGAAGACATGAAAGAGGTAGGCACAGAACAGTACACGCGGGCGTGTGTGTGTGTGTGCGTGCGTGTGTGTGTGTGTGTGTGTGTGTGTGTGTGTGT
>JADBJO010004131.1:22500-40000 GCA_016801955.1 Conus betulinus | reverse complement strand
GTCACCATTTTGTGCTCCTCTCCACATACAGTGAAGTCAAAGCATGGTGCTCACAGCTCAGTTGATCATGAAAGTGGTATCAGGGCTGCAAGAAGGTTTTCAAAAGAACCCTGTTCTAACCACGAAACACAGACACTCAAAGATCTAAAGATACAACAGTAAACATGCACTCTGCTATGATGTCTTTTCGTTTAACCTTCTACTTCTACTCCCACTTGTTTCTTTCCGCTTGTCTCTTTATCGATTTATTGATTATTAAATTAATTTATTTATTCATTTTTTTTGTTTCTCTCTGTCCTTCGTCCGTCCCATACAAATATTTTGGGGTGGGGTTGGGGGATTCATACCCTGCCTTTTTGCGTCTTGAACTTTGAGGAGAAGACAGCCCTGATATATCCCCTCCTCGAGGTCGGCTGGGCTATATTAACATGGACTGCATTGAAGTTTTCGTTCTTCATTCCATATGTTTTCCTTCGTGTTCTGTTCTCTCCCTGTCTGTCGTCTATCTGTATTTCTAATGTTATGGCAGAGCGCTGTCGTCTATCTGTATTTTCTAATTTCATGGCAGAGCACTGTCGTCTATCTGTATTTCTAATGTTATGGCAGAGCACTGTCGTCTATCTGTATTTCTAATGTTATGGCAGAATACTGTTGTATATCTGTATTTCTAATGTTATGGCAGAATACTGTCGTCTATCTGTATTTCTAATGTTATGGCAGAGAGTCGTCTATCTGTATTTCTGTGTTATGGCAGATGTCTCGTATTTCTAATGTTATGGCAGAATACTGTTGTATATCTGTATTTCTAATGTTATGGCAGAATACTGTCGTCTATCTGTATTTCTGATGTTATGGCAGAGCACTGTCGTCTATCTGTATTCTAATGTTATGGCAGAATACTGTCGTATATCTGTATTTCTAATGTTATGGCAGAATACTGTCGTCTATCTGTATTTCTAATGTTATGGCAGATACTGTCGTCTATCTGTATTTCTAATGATATGGCAGAATACTGTCGTATATCTGTATTTCTAATGTTATGGCAGAATACTGTCGTATATCTGTATTTCTAATGTTATGGCAGAATACTGTCGTCTATCTGTATTTCTGATGTTATGGCAGAATACTGTTGTATATCTGTATTTCTAATGTTATGGCAGAATACTGTTGTATATCTGTATTTTTAATGTTATGGCAGAATACTGTCGTATATATCTGTATTTCTAATGTTATGGCAGAGCGCTGTCGTCTATCCGTATTTCTAATTTATGGCAGAATATGTCGTCTAGTATTTCTAATATATGGCAGAATACTGTCGTCTATCCGTATTTCTAATGATATGGCAGAATACTGTCGTCTATCTGTATTTCTAATGATATGGCAGAATACTGTCGTCTATCTGTATTTCTAATGATATGGCAGAATACTGTCGTCTATCTGTATTTCAATGTTATGGCAGAATACTGTCGTCTATCTGTATTTCAAATGTTATGGCAGAATACTGTCGTCTATCTGTATTTCTAATGTTATGGCAGAATACTGTCGTCTATCTGTATTTCTGATGTTATGGCAGAGCGCTGTCGTCTATCTGTATATCTGTGTATTTCTGATGTTATGGCAGAGCGCTGTCGTCTATCTGTATTTCTGATGTTATGGCAGAGCGCTGTCGTCTATCTGTATTCTGATGTTATGGCAGAGCGCTGTCGTCTATCTGTATTTCTGATGTTATGGCAGAGCGCTGTCGTCTATCTGTATTTCTGATGTTATGGGCAGAGCGCTGTCGTCTATCTGTATTTCTGATGTTAAGCAGAGCGCTGTGTATCTGTATTTCAGAGCGAGCTGTCGTCGTATCTGTATTTCTGATGTTATGGCAGAGCGCTGTCGTCTATCTGTATTTCTGATGTTATGGCAGAGCGCTGTCGTCTATCTGTATTTCTGATGTTATGGCAGAGCGCTGTCGTCTATCTGTATTTCTAATGTTATGGCAGAGCGCTGTCGTCTATCTGTATTTAATAATTTCATGGCAGAATGCAGTAGCGGAAGTGAGCAGGCTGTCGCAGTTCCTGGGGAAGAGTCACGAGGAAGCTTTCATCCAATCAGTGTGCGACAAGTGTGACTTCTCCAGTATGAAACAGCGGAAAGGCGACATCGACGTGGCTGGTGATGGGAGTGCTGTTATGTATAGAAAAGGTGCGTTCCAGACTCCGTGATAAAATGTCTGAAATAAAGTTTATTTCTTGCTTTTTTTTTTTCCATAAAGCTTTTAACAAAATTGTTTTCTGTTTTTCAAGGCTGTTCAGGGTGGTGCAAATTTTTTTTACTAGATCGAAGCTTTATCAGCCTGGCGCAAAATTTCGCCTGTAGATTGAAATTTCTTTGGTCTGTAGCACACTTTCGATCCCAGACTGAAACTTGTTTAGGCTGATGCAAATTTTTGCTTTTAGATTGAAGCTTCTTCGAGCTGGAGTATACTTTTTTTTTTTCCCAGATTAAAGCTTATTTAGGCTAGAGTAAATTTTGGCGTAAACATTGACGCATTTTAGTATGGCGCAATTTTTAAAAAAATTTTGGAATGAAGTTTCTTCAGGTTGGCGCAAATAATTGCTCGTTCATTCAAGATTGGCGCAAATGGTGGTATGTCAGTTGAAGGCTGGCGCAAATATTTGCTTGTTGATTGAAGTCTGGCGCATATGTTTGTTTGATTATCGCAGACTGGCGCAGGTGTTTGCCTGTGAATTGATGATGTTTCCTGGAGTTAGTACAAAGTAGGTTGTAACTTGATGCTTCCTGCAGTTAGTGTGAATTTTCTATTCTGAGCTGACACTTTTTTTTCCCTGTAACATTACAGTAAGTATACAAATTCAACTTAATAATTTGACAATCGAACAGCTTTCGCAATAATAGTTGAAGACTATGTAACGTCGGGTCGTAGGTAAGTTAACGCCATGACGGCGAATTCCCTTTGTTGACAGTCTGCAAGCTGAATGTGTCTTAGCTTTGGTAACAGGGCTGAGAAAGATTGGAGGTGGCCTAGTGGTTGCCGCATTCTCCGTAAGAGAAGACAGAATCAAAGGTACATGGACTGGATCTTGTAATGGATGGTCCATTTCCCTTTCAACAAGACCGAAGGTGGTGTTTCACCGGACTTTCATTCGTGTTGTCAATTGAGCAGAAGTGGTGTTTTATTTGGACCTTGATTGGCATTTCCACGAGACCTTAAATGGTGTGTCCACGGGGCAGTAACTTATATTTCTGTCAGACTCTATCGTTTGCGTTAGAGTTGAAGTGGGATCTCTACTGGACCTTAACTGACATTTCTATTAGGCCTCAGTGTTCCCATTACTCCTAAAGTGCTGTTTCCACTCTTCCTTTATTGGGATTTCCACCAGACCCTAGTATTTGCGTTAGAACTTAAGAAGTGCTGTTTCCGCTTGATCTTGACTGGCCTTTCCTACAGCAAGAGAGCTGACAGGTATGTCTTCCCTCAAGACCAGATATACCCATGATAGTCTTGGAATGAATTGGGCACTGCAGTTTCCCCAATACTCAAAAAAAAAAAAAAATTCACTGAAGCAATCTGGACAGGGTGAGCAGGACGTTTCATCTATACGTGACGTGCCACGCGAGGAATACATCTTTTGGTAGCACTCGTTACTGGTTTCATGGTCCACCATGTCTGTGAGAGCTCTGCAATGGCACCAGTTGTCGCCATCTCTGACGGTTGTGGGCCGGTGCCTGGGTTGTAGCGACGCTGTTCTCAGCAATGTTGTCTGTCCAGCTGTTCTCAGCAGTGTTGTCTGTCCAGCTGTTCTCAGCAATGTTGCCTGTCCAGCTGTTCTCAGCAGTGTTGTCTGTCCAGCGGTTCTCAGCAATGTTGTCTGTGCAGCTGTTCTTAGCAATATTGTCTCTCCAGCTGTTCTCAGCAATGTTGCCTGTCCAACTGTTCTCAGCAATGTTGTCTGTAGCTGCTCTCAGCAAAGTTGTCTGTCCAGCTGTTCTCAGCAATGTTGTCTCTCCAGCGGTTCTCAGCAGTGATGTCTGTCTGGCTGTTCTCAGCATGTTGTCTCTCCAGCTGTTCTCAGCAATGCTGTCTGTCCAGTTCTTCTCCACAATGTTGTCTGTCCAGCTGTTCTCCGCAGTGTTGTCTGTCCAGCTGTTCTCAGCAATGTTGTCTGTCCAGCTGTTCTCAGCAATGTTGCCTGTCCAACTGTTCTCAGCAATTTTGTGTCTCTCCAGTTGTTCTCAGCAATGTTGTCTGTCCAGCTGTTCTCAGCAATTTTGTCTCTCCAGTTGTTCTCAGCAATGTTGTCTGTCCAGCTGTTCTCAGCAATGTTGTCTCTCTCAGTTGTTCTCAGCAATGTTGTCTGTCCAGCTGTTCTCAGCAATGTTGTCTCTCCAGTTGTTCTCAGCAATGTTGTCTGTCCAGCTGTTCTCCGCAATGTTGTCTCTCCAGTTGTTCTCAGCAATGCTGTCTGTCCAGTTCTTCTCCACAATGTTGTCTGTCCAGCTGTTCTCCGCAGTGTTGTCTGTCCAGCTGTTCTCAGCAATGTTGTCTCTCCAGTTTGTTCTCAGCAATGTTGTCTGTCCAGCTGTTCTCAGCAGTGTTGTCTGTCCAGCTGTTCTCAGCAATGTTGTCTGTCCAGTTGTTCTCAGCAGTGTTGTCTGTCCAGCTGTTCTTAGCAATGTTGTCTGTCCAGCTGTTCTCAGCAATGTTGTCTGTCCAGCTGTTCTCAGCAATGTTGTCTGTCCAGCTGTTCTCAGCAATGTTGTCTGTCCAGCTGTTCTCAGCAATGTTGTCTGTCCAGCTGTTCTCCACAATGTTGTCTGTCCAGCTGTTCTCCACAATGTTGTCTGTCCAGCTGTTCTCCACAATGTTGTCTGTCCAGTTGTTCTCAGCAATGTTGTCTGTCCAGCTGTTCTCCGCAGTGTTGTCTGTCCAGCTGTTCTCAGCAATGTTGTCTGTCCAGCTGTTCTCAGCAATGTTGTCTGTCCAGCTGTTCTCAGCAATGTTGTCTGTCCAGCTGTTCTCAGCAATGTTGTCTGTCCAGCTGTTCCTCAGCAATGTTGTCTGTCCAGCTGTTCCTCAGCAATGTTGTCTGTCCAGCTGTTCCTCAGCAATGTTGTCTGTCCAGCTGTTCCTCAGCAATGTTGTCTGTCCAGCTGTTCCTCAGCAATGTTGTCTGTCCAGCTGTTCTCAGCAATGTTGTCTGTCCAGCTGTTCTCAGCAATGTTGTCTGTCCAGCTGTTCTCAGCAATGTTGTCTGTCCAGCTGTTCTCAGCAATGTTGTCTGTCCAGCTGTCCTCAGCAATGTTGTCTGTCCAGCTGTTCCTCAGCAATGTTGTCTGTCCAGCTGTTCCTCAGCAATGTTGTCTGTCCAGCTGTTCTCAGCAATGTTGTCTGTCCAGCTGTTCCTCAGCAATGTTGTCTGTCCAGCTGTTCTCAGCAATGTTGTCTGTCCAGCTGTTCTCAGCAATGTTGTCTGTCCAGCTGTTCTCAGCAATGTTGTTGTCTGTCCAGCTGTTCCTCAGCAATGTTGTCTGTCCAGCTGTTCTCAGCAATGTTGTCTGTCCAGCTGTTCTCAGCAATGTGTCTGTCCAGCTGTTCTCAGCAATGTTGTCTGTCCAGCTGTTCCTCAGCAATGTTGTCTGTCCAGCTGTTCCTCAGCAATGTTGTCTGTCCAGCTGTTCCTCAGCAATGTTGTCTGTCCAGCTGTTCCTCAGCAATGTTGTCTGTCCAGCTGTTCTCAGCAATGTTGTCTGTCCAGCTGTTCCTCAGCAATGTTGTCTGTCCAGCTGTTCTCAGCAATGTTGTCTGTCCAGCTGTTCTCAGCAATGTTGTCTCTCCCAGTTGTTCTCAGCAATGTTGTCTCTCCAGTTGTTCTCAGCAATGTTGTCTGCACAGTGTTTTCTTCCCATGCCCTTTTTTTTTCGGGGGGGGGGGGAGGGGGAGGGGGGGGGGAGGACGATCCTGGATAGTCACTGCATGGTATCATCACATATAACCACCACTTCCATTTTCCTTGCCTTGCTGTAGTCAGCTGGTCTTTGTTGTGCACTGAGACTCTTCGGACCTCGTTTGTGACATGCAGTTTTTGCGCATTTTCTGCCAAGTCAATCCTGCCCTGAGCGCCCAGCGAGCTTTTTCCTGTCCAACATGAAGATCGAATTCCTCATTGATAGACATTGATTGATGTTCAAGTGAATAGGTACGTTCATGTCACATGCCACGTTAGTGACATGTATGTCGTTGTTTGTATAGCCGGGAGCACTATGGAGACCACCAGAGGGATGTCAACTGAAGCTGATGTAGGCTAAATGCAAAGTGATGAATCGAGCATCTGAGACCCTGGGAGAAGGGGAAGCAGTTGCGAAGTCTTCTGTAGCGCCCCAACGGTCTTCAAGACTCCGGGTTAGGGGATAGGTGAGAGGTAAATGAATCGACATTGAAAACAGTAGTAAGATGATGAATTGGTGTATTCCGGTTCTTAAGATGAACTGCGATTAGAGTTATCACGTTTCGATTCTCTGATGACTGTATGGAGTTATCCATTAGGTTTTCCGCTAACAACACCAGTGTGATATAAGATATGTGTTCGCTGTATTTGCCATGCTTAGATTTTGTTGGTATTCGTGCCTGAAGACCGAAACTTTCTGGGATTTGACCATGGTGTTGAAACGCGTTGCATTTGGTTCTGTACTCCATACTTTGATTTGTTCGGAGTGATCTGTTTGAGTCAAAGATCGTAATACTGATTCGCTGGCTTGGTCAATGGATCGACATAATTGCTTGTTGCTTCCCTGACTGTTAAGCACTGTTTAGAAAGAAAATGGATTAGTTACCGCTGAGGACACAGACAAACAGATTACAGGACAAACACAGTGCATTGGGTCTCCTTCAGGCAGAGACACACAACATGTGGGACAGTGAAAATAAAAGAACGCGAAACCGCTTACCTTCTCATATTCGGCGCAAAATGGCTGTCGGATGAAAAAACGAAGCCTCGTGTGTGTGTGTGTGTGTGTGTGTGTGTGGTGTTACTTAACCTGTATTCCATTTATCTGCAGGTGAAGTGGGGGACTGGCAAAACTGGTTTACTGCAGACCAAGTAACCGGATGCAGGAAGTGTACGACCACAAGATGGCGGGCTCCTCTCACGTCTGTCGCTACACAGTAGAGAAAGACAGAGACACACAAATGCCGTCATCGACGAAGACTTTGCCTCCAAAAAATCTACAACAGACGCAGCAGTGGTAACAGACAGTAATAAGAAGGAATCTGGCTAGGAGAGACGTCACCTGATGCATCTTTCTTTGTTTTTTCTTCTTCTTCTTTGTTTCATAGAGAACAGGACATGAAGAGACAGAATTTCTCATGATGACCAAGGATGATGATGATGATATGCTGTCGAGTTTCGTTCTGGTGGAAGCCTATGTGACAATATTGTACAGACTACACTTGCCTTCCTAACACAGGCCTATCTTGTTTTAATCAGGATCGAGAGATACAGACACATGCAGTGTTAGAACACATTATTGATACTCTCAGAGATGTATCCACTAAGTGGGAGAAAGCCGACTGTGTGGTTTCAGTCTTCCCATGTGACACCATATAGCACGGTCAACGTTGGGTGTCTTCATTTCATCATGGGAGCAAGAGTTACCCTACTTGATTGTTGTTTACTGTTTACTGTGCCCTGCCTCATTGAAGATTTCCTATCATTTCAGTCAAATCCAGATTACCTATTTTGTTACTTTTCTGTCCACATACCAGTCTGACAATATTCAAGATGGAAAAGGCTGTGCCTGTCTTTAATGAATGGTTAATTTGTATTTCTTCATTTCTCCAGTTGCTGTTGTGTAGATGTGTCCAATACGGGGTTTATAGGCAAACTTGGAGGATCATCCTTTTTGGGGTGTGTGTGTCTTTGTTTGTTCTGTGAGCTCTGTGCTGTCATATCTGCCTGGCGATTCCATGGCATAGGCAGCGTTCGTTTGGAGTTATGGGCGCGTATTCCTTTCATCATGGTAGCAAGACAAATCTTAAATAAATGTAGCAGCAAACCGCCAAGAGAAACGTTGAAAAACGAGTCACCAAGACATAACACGACGCGTTTCGACCTCTTAGGCCTTCTTCAGGCAAGACACAAACAAATAGGACAATGAAAATGAACGAGTTTTTCACTTAGCTTGATCTCTTCAGCGCAAGGTAGGCGTTGAACTAAGAGACCGAAACGCGTCGTGTTTTGTCTTGTGACTCGTTTGTCCGCTTTTCTCTTGGCGGTTCGCTAACATTTATTTAAGATTTGCTTAGATTTCCGCCTGCAGTAGTCTCACTTTGCAACTGGACGGTAGCAAGAGTTACCCTGCTTGTTTGTTCTTTGGGTGCTAGTCGGTCGGGACCCCGAAATCCTTAAAAAAAAAAAAAAAAAAAAAAAAAAAAAAAAAAAAAAAAAAGCTCTCGTGACATTAGAACCCACGATCTCGCAGCTCGCTTCTATCAGCGCTGACCACTGTACCAAGGTGACTTGTTGTATATGACCTTTGCGTGGACACCTGGTTCTTCATGTTTGTCCAAGTACTGAAGGGGAAACTTCGAAACCGACTTCTACGGGCGAGGCAAGGTGGGGAGGAGTGATTTCGGGAAGTGAAGGTGAATGGTGAGTGAGAGAGATATAAATCAGCGAGCTCGTCAACAGCAATTCACTTTGCATTAATGTATCAGTCGAGAGGTAAGGCCTGCCCAAAACAAGACCAAAAAAAAAAAAAAAAAAAAAAAAAAGATTATTTATGAAGAAGACTGGTGCTTTTAGTGACCTAAAATAGGAAATTGATTCGGTTGTATGTTCTATTCAATTTAGTGGGGTTTTATAAGTTACAGTTTTAGAATAGCAACGAGAAACCGAATGGTGCTAGACTGCTGAATAGAAAGTTGAAAGAGGATGGAGATTATGTGGAATCGTACTGACCATCTTGTGGATTTTAAGATATCGGTATTGATGTGTGTGTTTGGCTTTTCTGTCTGTCTCTTTGGATTCATATCTGCCTCTGTCCGTCTGTCTGTCTCTCTGTCTCCGTCCGTCTGTCTTTCTATCTGGGTCTCTGTCTGTATCGGTCTCTCCGTCTTGTCTGTCTGTCTGCCGTTATCTTCCTCTCACTGTGTCTGTCTATATCAGTCTGTGTTGTCCCTTTTCTCTGTGTCATTATCTCTCACTGTGTCTGTCTTCATCAGTCTGTTGTTCCTGTTCTTTGTGTCATTATTTCTCTCTCTCACTGTGTCTGTCTATATCAGTCTGTCGTCTCTTTTCTCTGTGTCATTACCTCTCACTGTGTCTGTCTATATCAGTCTGTTGTCCCTTTTCTCTGTGTCATTATCTCTCACCGTGTCTGTCTATATCAGTCTGTTGTCCCTTTTCTCTGTGTCATTATCTCTCACTGTGTCTGTCTACATCAGTGTTGTTCCTTTTCTCTGTGGCATTATCTGTCTCTCACTCTGTCTGTGTGTGTCAGTTTGTTGTTCCTTTCTTCGCCTATTCCCTTTTCTTTTTTCTTTCTTTCTCTTTTCTCACTCGCATAATACAAACGGACAGATGCACATACATAGGCAGACGGACATACAGACAGACGCACATTTGCAAGACAGACAGACAGACAGAGACACACTCACACATTTGCACACACACACATGCACAAACTTACACACACACACACACACACACACACACACACACACACACACACACACACTTACTTGTAGACACACAATCACAATCGTTCGACCCAGCGCGTGCACACATATTCACAACACACACACACACACACACACACACACGAACATACACACCTGTACACACACACACACACACATATGCATGCACTCTCATGCACACACATTTGCACACACCTACACACACACCTACACACGCACACACACACACACACACAAGCGCGCGCGCGCCTGCACACACACACACACACACACACACACACACACACACACACACACAGATAGACGGACAGAGAGACAACCGCGCATACACAGACAGACAGACGCACAGACACGTGCGCGCACGCACCCACGCATGCACGCACTCACACACACACACACACACACACACACACACACACACACGGCTACAGGAATGACTCGATGAACTGAAGCCCACATGGGAAATTCAAGCAAGGTTCAAGAGACGGTTTTCCTCTTATGGTCACACTGCAACCCTCCTGCAGAAAAACTGTTTTTCATGGATTGTGAACCTGGTGTATGTCAGTTGATTTTGAAAAAAAAACTTTGGCCTCCAGGGAAAAGAAGTTATGCTCATGAAGATTGGAATCAAAGGCAAGCTTTTTCGATGTTTTAATAGCATGCATACCTATGATTTTATTCTTCTTTTGCGCATGCGCGCGCGCGCTCATACACACACACACACACACACACACACACACACACACACACACACACACAGCACGCACACACACACACACACACACACACACACACACACACACACACACACACGTACACACACACACACATGCTGTCTCGCTCGCGCATATATAAAGCATAGTTAGAATATGTACATTCAAGCACACACATTCTCATACTCAAACATAAAGGCATGTTCTTCCACTTCACTTTCAGGCATTTTGTTTCAATGATTGCAAGATGCAGAAACCCAAAGTCGGTAATCCTGTGAAGGTGTGTAATTTCATAAGGTATGTACATTTCAAGGCATAGACTGAAATTTATCGAACTGTGGCATCGTAAGTTACATGTCGCAGATGTCTGGTTTTCATATTTTTTTCCCCCCACATATGATAATCATGCAAAGCATGCATCATAATCTTAAGCGCAAATGTCCCCATTTTAAATCCAATCGTCTTCCGTAGTCATGGAGAATCAACACTGTTATATAACAATTTCTGCTCATTCACAGAAAAAAGGAGAAATGTATATAAACAACACTGACGACTATTTGTTCTAGAAGCATCTCTCGACCTCATAAAGTGTAAAAAAAAAGAAAGAAAGAAGGAAAGCAAGAAGAGGAAGAAGAAGAAGAAAAAAAAAGATGGTGAAGAAGAAGAAGTAGAAGAAGAAGGTGAAGAAGAAGAAGAAGAAGAAGGTGAAGAAGCAGCAGAAGAAGAAGATGATGATGATGAAGAAGGAGAAAAGGAGGAGGAGGAGGAGGAGAAGAAGAAGAAGAAAAAGGAAACGGCAAGTTCATTAGCGCACGTTTCTAAGCCAGTAATTCTGGCTTTCATCGAAGACAAGGTGCATTTGGGATGTGTGCTCCATGGCCAATCTCAAGTCACCTCTTACCGTTGGCAGACATTGTCAAACCAAGATCGTGGTGTTCTCGCACATAAACAATGTTGTGTGTGATCATTTGTTGCTGTTCAAACCTTAACACTTTTCTGTATGGGTGAAGTTAGTGTGTGGAATCATCTTTTGTCATGTAGGTTTCAGCACTTTTCTGTACCGCAGAATTGTCGTGTGGGATCAGTCACAGTCATTTAGATTTCACAACTGAGAAAGAAGTGAGGCAGGGAACAGTAAACAATAAACAGTAAACAAGTAGGGTCACTTTTGCTGTCCTAAGAAAACCTAACACAGAGTAACGTTTATTCAAGACTAAGGCTGTGCCCGTCTTGAACCAAAGTTACTCTGTGTTAGGTTTTCTTATGGGGAGCAAAAGTTACCCTACTTGTTTACTGTTTGGATTTCAAAAGTTTTCTGTTATGGTGCAAAGCCCGTCCAAACTTCCTGACTTGCGCCCCGACGTTGACAAACATGGGATACAGCTTTCCATTGTCTGCCTGGGGATACTTTAGTTCTCGCGAGCCTCTCGGCGAATTGATTTTGGTGCGTTTCTTGGTGGACGGCGTCACCGGTTTCCGGCGACTAGCGAACTTTTCATAGTCCGTGTCGTCAATGACCTGCGTGTTCACAATGTCCTTCCACCCCATGTCCACCTCCTCGAAATCCAAAGAACTGTGGCGTCTGAAAGAATTCCCTTTCTTGAGAGCCAGGTGGCTCATTTTCTGCTTCTGGCAGAACGCGTTCAGGTCGGAAGCTTTGCCGTCGGAGTTGTCCTTTCTGGAAGTCGTCAGCAGGTCCAGCAGACTCTTGGACTTCTTCATCTGGAAGAAACTGGTCGGTCCGATGTTGTCGGAGTCCATGTCCAGAGACAGGGCGGTCCTGCGCTCGAACTCTTTGTCGTGCCAGGAGAAGATGGAGCCGATCTCGGTGAGGTCCGACACTGAAGAACTCGTCCTTTTCCTGGGGGATTCCTGCATGCTGGGGACTGGGACTGTGTCGCAGGGCGGCGGGGGAGAGACGCGGCGGTCTGGGGTCACCAGAATCTTGGGAGTCTCCCGCACTTTGCCCAGGCTGGGTCTGGCGGTGGAGGGTAGCACGGTAAACCTGGGGAACTCCCGGTACTGCTTGAAAGGAGATCGCCGTCGAGGCCTCTCGGAAAAGCTGACTGACCTGGCGATGGGCTCCACTATGGTTGGTCTGGGTTTGTCTTTCACGACACGCTTCACCATCCTCACCTCAGGGATGTCTCTGACAGGTCTGACGTTCTGTGACGTCACTTCCTCGGCAGGGGCGTCTTTGGTTCGTGTTGTTGTCGCCAGGGCGTCAGCGGCGTCGGCGTCTTTGATAGTGAGTGACGCCACACCTTCAGCGAAGTCTTTGATGCTCAGAGTCATTTCTCGGTCTGTCAGGAAGGTGGTCCCGTGGACAGAGGAAGGGTTGGGCGACCCGGTTTCTCGAGAGTCCGAGGGTCCAATCCTCGTCGTAAGGGAAGAGAGGGCTAGTCGCCATGTCCACCATGATGGTTTTGTTGTCCGTCGCGGATGGTGATGGAGGAGGGGAGTCTGGCATGGGGTGCAGTCGGAATGGGATCTCTGGTAGTACTTCATTCTGGAACATAGGGCAAAACAAAACATTTCAGATGAGTGACAAAATGTCCTTTGGCTACGCAGTCTAGTGTGTAACATTCAAACGTTGAGCTTCCGAAGAGACTGACGACGTCGCATCGTTATTGACTTGTATAACCACCTTCCTGCGTCGAAGAAATCCAGTCATCACTGACCTGTATAGGCTAATCAATGTACTGCAAAACAGAGCAAGTCATATTCTTGGTGACCTATTCATCCAGTGCCCTTCAACTCAAGAGAGACTAAGTCATATCATTAGTTGCTTGTACATTCATCGTTCCGCAAGAAGAACACATGGTACATCTTCAGTAACTTATGCAATATTCTGCCAGAACGAGTCATATTAATAGTGTCCTATACCAACAACGTTCCGCAAAAAGTCATATCTTCAGTGGCCTGCACAAGAAAGAAAAGAACCAGTCGTTTCAATCAGTGTATTTTACAATCAACGGCCTACAAGACAGAACAGCCGCATCTTTATAGTGACCTGTACAAACGATGTCCAAAAAATCACATCTTTAGTGACCGGCACAAACGATGTCCAAAATGACCATGCCAGATCTCCCCACGACAGCCACCAACAGAAGAGCCTGGAGGGAAACGGCGGCTGCCTCATCACGTTCCCCCAAACAACCCCAGCGGTCAGGGGAATGACTGACTGACTGACAAATGATGTCCAAAAAAAATCACATCTTTAGAGACCCGTACGAGCAACGTCCTGGAAAAAAAAAAGTCATGTTAATAATAACCTGCATACTCAACGGTCCGGCAAGAAACAACATGTCCTGCCATTAATGACGGATACAACAGGCGTTCTGCAAGAAAAAAAAAATCAAATCATACCACCAGTAAATTGTGCTGTCAACCTCCTGCACAAAACGAACCAATCATCGTATTCACTGCCCAATCAACGCACAGGAAGAGAGAACAAGGCATTCCTTTATTGACAGGCACAACTAGCCTTCTGCCAACTGGATCAAGTCACAGCATTAAATTCATGACTTGTACAACATACGATCTGCGAGACAGAACAGATAATCACGTATGTGTCCTTACCGTATCCACGCTCGCTAAGAACGCGTCTTAATCGGCACAGAATGGACAAAGTTCATCACCAAACTAGATGCAGCGCTGAGCTGGTCTGTTATGCTCCTTGATGACCATTTCGTTGGGACTGGCTATCCTGGTAAATGTGACCCACGGCACGTGAGTATCACAGGCAAAGTGCTCCTATCCTTTTAGTTTAAAACTCGTTCCTGTTGGCATGACTAAAGCTTGAACAGCGATATGGGAGGTGACGAAAATCAACAGCCCATAATTAATGTGTGTGTGTGTGTGTGTGTGTGTGTGTGTGTGTGTGTGTGTGTGTGTGAGTGTGTGTGTGTGTGTGTGTGTGTGTGTGTGTGTGTGTGTGTGTGTGTGCGTGCGCACGTGCGTTTGTGCGTGCATGCGTGAAAAGGAATTTTCTTTGTGATAAAGTGATGATTTCCACTTTAACGTGAGATGTTGATTTATTTTAGAATTATGTTTATCTTGGTTCTGTTTGCGCCATATAACATTCATTGCCATAAAAACAGTTGTTATCAGACGTGAAAACAGTAGAAATGACTCACATGTACGCGCACTGAAGCAGCATACTAAACACAAGGATGGCGCACAGCCGACTGTCTGAACTTTAAGTACCATAAATACTATTATCACTGAATGCGGCTTACCGTGGCGATAAATTTGATATTGGGACATTAGTGCTTCAGCATTTCATAATAATAGTTTTTTTTTTCTTTTTCTTTTTTTTTTTTTTTTTTACACGAAATCATTATGTACATAAACGTGACATCAAAATGATTTTCACTTTTTTGACACCGTTAAAGTGTTTAGAAATGAATTAAAAGAGAGAAAGATTAATCATCAACATTATGACTCCGGTAAATCGTGTGGAGTGAAAACAGTAACTATGGCATTTATTTCCTGGCAGTCAAACGTACACCATGATCCATGTGCTCAGTACGATGTTTTAGTACTCATACATACGGGTCTTAATCACTGCATAATGACTGTTTTCATGATGTTAACATTAAAGCGCAATGTTGTGCCAAAAAGTAAGAAAAAACATCTATCAGAAGCCATATTAAAATGACAAAAAAAAAATTTTACACAAAAACGATAATTATTACTGTTTATAAGAAAAAAAAAGAGCACACAACAGTACAATAGAACATGACCAAATTAAATAGGAAAAAAATCAGTACAACAAAACACAGTCTGATACAACACAATGGAAAACAACACAATAGAACATGCAACAGAACACAGGAAACAACACATTGGAACACACACCAATGCAGTAAAACTCGACAATAATTTACACAGCGTAACAGAACAATCAGCACAATAGATCATTAACACTATAAAACTCACAACAAAAGAGAACAGAACGCGCGACACAACAGAATCCCGCAGCAACACACAACAGAGCACACCACACAGCACAACACAACACACAGCACTGTAGAACACGAAGCAAATACAAACACGCACCTGCAACATAAGAACGCAGCGATGCTAACAACACAGTAGAACACGAAGCAAACACAGGCACGCACCTGCGACTTCTTCACAACTCTGCGATGCTAACAACACAGTAGAACACAAAGCAAACACAGACACACACCTGCAACTTTAGAACACCGCGATGCTGACAACATATTAGAACAGGAGGCAACCACAGACACGAACCTGCGACTGAACAACTTCACAAGGCTAACAACGCATTAGAACACGAAGCAAGTATAGACACACAGCTGCTACTTCATAACTCCACGATGCTAACAACACAGTAGAACACGAAGCAAACACAGACACGATCCCATCAGAGTCATGTGGGTTTTTCTGCCCCGACGGCTCCTACCCAGAGTTGAGTTTGCTGCGGACTCAGTTGGGAAGACTGGGACCACACAGTCGAGTTTCATCCACTTAATGGATGCGTTTCTGAGAGTGTTGCTCAAATTTCCTGACCAACACTGCAGGTGCCTGTATCTCTCGGGCCTGGTTGACGCCAGGATATATTATGAAAGGAAGCGTAGAGTACAGCCCTGTCATGTAGTCTCAGACCGAAATGGAAATCCGTAGCATCATCTTAATCATCCTCATTCTCATCGATCAGCATTAAAAAAAAAAAATGTCTCAAGTTCTGTGGCCCTTCATGCCCTGCTCTCATGGTGACCTCAATTTCGATGTCCTCTCCACGTCTGTGGCCTTGGTTTGGTTCCGTCGGGGTCACCGGTATCGGCGAGTCCATGGGGGCTGTCGTTGGACGGACGTGGTGGCGCCCTCCGGAGGGAGAGCTCACTCACGCCGGCTCCGCGACTAAGCAATTATTGTCGTCAGTAGGGGGCTTAGTAGGTGGTGTCCTGCGTATGTTAGATCAGAACAGGCGCCACTGAACACCACCGAAGTGACTCGGCAGCAGTGCAGTGTCTCCTCCGGTGGTTGCCTCTTGACTCTTGACATTGACTGCTCCCCTGTGGATTGCCGGTGCCGTGGCTGCGGCGGGACCGGCCGGGCTGTGGCTGTGGACGGGGTGTCGGAATGAGCGGCGTACAAAACAACAACAACAACACAGCAGCTCACGAACACTAACACGCACCTGCAACTTAACAACTCCACGATGCTAACAACACAGTAGAACACGAAGCATACACAAACACGCACCTGCAACATAAGAACGCGGCGATGCTAACAACACAGAAGAACACGAAGCAAACACAGACACGCACTTGCGACTTCACAACTCCTCGATGCTAATAAGACAGTAGAACACGAAGCAAACACAGACACGCACCTGCAACATAAGAACGCAGCGATGTTAACAACACAGTAGAACACAAAGCAAACACAAACACTCACCTGTAGCATAAGAACGCGGTGATGTTAACAAACACAGAAGAACACGAAGCAAACACACACGCACCTGTGACTTCACAACTCGGCGATACTAACAACACAGTAGAACACAAAGCAAAACCAGACACGCACCTGCGACATAAGAATTCCGCGATGCTAACAACACAACCGTTCACAAACACAAACTGGCACCTGCAACTTAACAACTCCACGATGTCAACAACACAGTAGAACACAAAGCAAACACACAAACACGCACCTGCAGCATAAGAACGCGGCGATACTTACAACACAGAAGAAGAACACGAAGCAAACACAGACACGCACCTGCGACTTCACAACTCCGCGATGCTGCTCCTGGAAGGACAAGAACCGCTGACGTAACGTCAGGGCGGAGTCACGTGGGGTGTCGATCAGGTAGGTCCCCACCCCGAGTAGAATCCGGCGGTCCCCGAGCCCACCTCCACCACCACTCCCAGCCCCTATCACTCCCCCGGCCGAGGGACGACAATACCCTCCTTCCTCCTCCTCCTCCTTCATCAGGCAATGAAACAGTGCCAGCACCGGTGGCTGCGGAAGTAACAGCAGCATCGCTAGTGTCGGTGTCTCCTCCGCCGGCCACTCCTGTTCCGGGGGTACCCACGCCCGTTGC